>JAVLVB010000458.1:21140-74542 GCA_032876305.1 Orestias chungarensis | reverse complement strand
GGACCTGTTGATGACCCCAGTTAAAAAAACAATACCTCGCTAAAGATGTCACAGATCAACCAAATGTAAGGACTTTTTTTCACCTCCCTTACTATTGAACTATCATTCTGATATACAAAACCTTAAGCAACTAGCTATTTTATTTCAGCCAGTTTATTGATTTTGAAGGTAAACACACATACTAATTTTAGATGTAGCTAAGAGAAAAAGTTCCTTAAATTATGTCAAATTTTGTAACCCTAAGAAAATGAAAGTATTAGTAAGTATAAGTATAATAAGTAAATTTTTTGACAATTTAGAAGTATTGGTAGAACCAGAAAATTAGAGTTTTAGTTATTTTATTTGGTTTGTGTCACAAAACTATGATTTCTTTATATCAGATTTTCTTTGCCACCGAACAAATGTATTTAACAATTGTAATTAAATGAAGAATGTATGTATAAACAGATCAAACTCATGAAACCAGACTATGTTGGCTTCAGAAAACAATGCTTTTGGTAAAATTAGGAAGCCCAATTACTTATTCAAAAATGGGATTATTAAAATTAAAATATATTTCAGTCAACATTTTACCAGTTTATATATTGTATGTTTTATGGTTGTTTGAATCCGACATGACCCTAATATCTAAAAAGAATTGACAATCCTATAATTTAACTGTTTTAACTAAAGGGTGCTTTGCATATATTTTCATTTGACAATTATTCACCTCAGATATGGTGTTAATTGTATTATAATTTTGTTTTTTGAAAATTAACATCCCATTGATCAAATATTAGCTGAACAAATTGCTATTAAAAGAAGTTACCTTATGGTAATTGTTCTAGCTGTAGTAGCAGTACTAAATCAAAACTCCCATACCACAACATATACCATCATTTAGCTTCCTGTTTTCATGATCCTCTTTTAGAATGACAATGTAAATTACCATGCAGAAATGGTAAACATACAGTAAAGGCATTTTCTCTAAATTATTCAGCAATCTTGATTCCTTTTTTAGACTCAAGGTTTACCCGTGGTCCTTTCTAAAAGCTTTCAACTTAACAGCAGTTTTCTGGGAGTGTATCCACAGTGGATCATATTGCTGTAGCACCTGATATCTTCCTCTGTCATTCAAATGGGATTGTGGTCATGAGGAGACATTTTGTTGTATGTTTGTCTTCTTGGTTTGTGTTTCAGTAATAATAATAAGAAAAACAAACAAAATGAAACCTTGCTGTAATGATGACCTTAAAAACAATGACACTCTTTCCCATAACATTGTCCTGTCCAATAGTCCAGAACTCCCCTAAGAGGCCTTAGAGCAAAGTCTTGGAGGAACCAAATGATAAAGAAATCGATTACTTTACTCTCTCCACTGTTTCTGCCCTGGCTGAATTACTGAAACAAGATGCTGCACTTAGAAGAGTCTTTGGAGAGATCGGGTGAAAGAGAGAGAGGTGGGTGAGAGAGAAACACTTTTAGGGACATGGGTGCCATTTAGATGAGGACCATCTTCTCACAAAAAGCCACTAAAAGCAGCAAATGATCCTCTTCCTATCCCCGGCTGGGAGGTGGTTAGCCTCCTGTGGTTAAGTGAATACAGCGCTTACATTTGGGTTTGAGGTCAAGGCAAAGAATATTTGTTTCTGAACTCCCAACATGCATCATTTCGTTTGTGACCTTAGTTCAGTACGTCACTGGTGAAATGATAACGTTTTGATGCCTTGGCAGACTTCATGATATTGAAGTCTGTTTAGCATCAGCATTTGGTTTTATTGTCATAACTATGAAGATAAAATGGAAGGTAGTTTGTTTGTTAGACAGAACATGGTGCTTAAGGGACCCAATCCCTGTAAGTGCCATTAGGTGGAAATTGCCATTCTCATATGCCAGTGGTTTGATTAATTACGGTTTCTCATGTGTTTTGATAAAGGCCCACTGAAATATGTGGAGCAAATTGCATTGCGTTTCTGTATCATGTCACGCAAACGCAGTTTAATTATTGACACATGTTTTTCCACCTGGCTGGGGAAGGGATTGTAGGACATTAATAAAAATCATACAATAAATGTTACCAAAGAGCAGAGATGAAATGCCATGTGTTTCTGCATCTGTGGCTTGGTTGATGTTCCTGTCTTAACACTGGCTTAGACTTCTTGCTGAATCAGAGCAAAGTTTGAGAAGATGAATATGGTTTAAAACAAGAATTGTAAATACTGACTGGACTTTGAAATTCGTTTAACGTTTTGAGGCAGAATTGCCTCTTGAAAGGTCTTTTCTTGCAAGCATTGAATTAAGGCAATATTTTATGATGGCTGGGTAACCTCTCTGGGAGGTTCAGGATCAGTGAAAGCTTTGTTTGATATCTTAAGATAGCTTTTTCTGATCAGAGGAGAGGCTTAGTTAAAGACATTACTTTGAACTCAAAGAATCACTGTGAGAAAGTAAGCAAATCTGCAGCCTTAATGAAAATTCTTCCTTTTATTCTCTTTCTTTTTTATCCTTGTTCTCTGACAAAGTGTTCCTGAATAGCAGCACCCTCTAGTGCCATGGAGACTGAAAAACAACACTGTGCCTTCAGTTGTACTCTGTAATACTTAGAGTGCACTTCATTCTGTATTCTACAGTGTATGTGGAGGTATTAGCTCATAAAATCCTCCTACTGTTGTATGAACTGACTGACGTCCCTGTGCTCAATATGAACAGCAGGGCTCTGATACTCAGTCCCAAGCTGTTCCTGTTTGCCCAGAACGATCAGGCCTGGCCTCATGCTCCCTACCTGATCTAGTTGACTGGGCTGTGTAAGTTAGGTAGGCAGTCCCTGTCTCTATTCCCCTCCTCCCTCCCAATATGCACTTGGACGGAGGTTCAGGCTGCACCTTTTGTTTTCCACTGGGATAGGGGGCCAGATGGAGGAATTTGATTAACCAGCAGTGGAGGACCAAATGTTCAATTGGATACAGAACCAGTTGGAAGACGGGAGTGAGCGAGGGATGAGGTGGGGGTAGAGAGAGAAATCTAAAATGGCTGGTCATGTGCGCCGGCCAACTCTTTTCCAAAGGGGAGCCCAAAAAGACACTGAGGTGTAGTAATGCAGAAGCCCTTTTCCAAGTACCAGCTGGGCCTTTTTAAGAGTCTATATCCCCACAGCAGACACTCTGCAGCCTCCGAGCAGCTTGACTTTACCATATGTGAAACTTTTTAATGCTCCACCTGGTTTCCCCGGGGGTCTTGTGCCGCTGGGATGCTGGAGGCAGTTGAATTGCTCTTAATGCAAGGCACTGAATCACTGGGCCAAATACATGAGGGAAGTGCCTAGGGAGTAGAAAGATAGACTGGAACAGTCATTGAGCTTGTGCCTGTTTTAACTAACAAAAACTTCTAATGTGTAATCATGCCTCCACTTTGCACAAACCTCTATTTTAGTTTATGTCAAAGCTTGTTAAGTTATAACTTACCTTATAGACTTTTTGCTAATAACTTTGTCTGTACTTTTCTTCATTGCATTTTTGAAATTCTGGAGTTTTAATTTCAATTGGTTCAATTGCATCTCTGTCTTATGTCTGTCACCTTTTGAATATTAATAATAATTTTTATGGCTTGTTAAGATTACCCTGCCTTCTTTGAACATAACTTTAATAATTCCAAATAAAATGCAGATCAACCTTTTGCCTATTTTAGACAATGCCTACTTCATTTCAGTATAACTGCAGCTGTTCTGTGAAGGCCTTGGAGGTTTGTTAAACAACATTAGTGATCAGATGGCATTTTGACCAAAGAACATAACAGACATTTCAGGCAGAACGTTTTGAAGTAGTGTAAACCAGGGTTGGGATATTCCAATGAAATACATTTCAGTCTATGGTGGTAATAAGACAAAATCTAAAAATGTTAAATGGTTATAAAAATATTTTTATGCACTATATGAGCATAGATTTTACAGATCAGGCCATCAGAACAGCTACTGTAGGTCAGATGAGTGAGACTTTGGCCAAGATGATGGGGATGTGGTCATTTTCCTGCCTACACCTGCCTTCATGGTTCTGTGGCACAAAGCCAGAGGTCAGGGGTCACCACAGGGGGCTGTCAAGGTCAAAGGTTTATCACTCTCCAAGTGGTCTTGGAGCCATCACTCAGATCCTGCAGTACACACGCTCTGCTCAGTAGAATTTCCCTCTTCCCCCACTTTTTCTAATCCTTCCAAATGGCTCAGGCAAAACTCCTGACAGCAGCGAGAGAAACAAACTGTGGGGTGTTGAGCTCTAAGCCATCAGCTGGAGATTTAACTTTGAAAAGATTCCCTTTTTACTCGCTGCCCTTTCCACCAATCTGAGGGCACACCAGAGTCCAATCATCCAGAGCAGCTGCCCTCTGACCCTGCCAGCAGTTGTTGGTTTATTTTGTTTGGGCATTTGAGAGGGAAGGGGGCCTGCTTTTGACAGGTCAGGCAGCAGGAATTGGATGAGGTCTTTAGCCAAGAAGGGCCAGAGAGGGAGCATTTCACATATTCAGAAAAAACACACATTCTACAGTGGGCTTGCTTTGCACCTCCAGCATTATACCCATGTCACTGGATTAATTATCATGCTCATGAAGACATGTGGAAAATAGGCAAAATTTGGGGGGAGATTCTTGCAAAGTCAATTCCATCAACCAGGAAAAATTTCATGATACCTCTGTTTGTGCAGCTGTGCCTTATTCTCAAATTACAAACCCCCCTCCCCAACACTTTCTGCTCCCCTAAAAATCCTTTGAGTATGCCGGAAGCCTCATACAGGTCTCCTGCTCACAAGGTACTAAAGCAAGAAATTATGAAACATAAAGTGGTGCAGAATTTAAAGTTTTAGCCACCCACAGAAGCAACTAAAGTAGAACCATGGATGGTCCATGCGTCAGTGGAAGGGTATGTCATATCAGAGGCATGCAAAGCAGCCAGATCCACAGAGAAGTAATACTAACCACTACGCTATGGCACTAAGTCTGACAGACCGCAGGGAACGGACCTGCCATATCGAGCCTGTCAGCTGTTCCAGCAGTGCAGTGCAATCCTGGGAGCCCCCTCTACTGAGACTGTATTACTAAAGCCCTTTTTCTTTTGCTTCTGTTTTATTGGGGGGGGGGGCAGGGTTGCAACTTTGTGTGCAAGAGGGGGTGTTGAGGGGTATAATTTAGAGCACAGAGGGAGCTTCATCTCTCCATCTTATGATTTGGAGGTGAAGACAAGCGCCCTCGGGGGCCCCCTGTCAGAGGTTTTGGGCGCTCTCAGTGCAGACTTCAATAAAAACACACAAAAAGAATTCCCCCACAAGGGCGCCTGGCTGAATCGCTGACGCCATTGTAAAAGATTCAGTTTTTTCTGTGAATCATTTAGTACAATGCCCAGAGCCTGTCAGACAACGTGACAACAATAATGTAATACTACCCCATCCTCTCTATCGAAAAAAACACATGGAATAGTTGCAACCAACCAACAGAGAAGGGCCAAATTACTTCTTTAACACTGGCAATTTCACACATCGATCATCCTCTGCCTCCATTTTCTTTCGTATACTCCCACTTCTCATTCCCCCCTTTTATTTCCTCCTTTCACTGTTTTTCTGTCACAACAAATGTCAAACACAGTCAGTTAGGAGAGTATGTGCTTTTTTTTCCCTTTTTCGCTTCTCTACAAGCAAGATGTTGCCAAGTCGAATGTGCGTTGGGACAAGACTGCTGCAGAAGCATCACACTGGAGCATCAGCATCAGATATTTCTGTGAAAGTAACAGAAATGTTTGAAGGTGTTGTCACAAGCTCACAGGTTCCTGCTGTTTGTGTGCACCAGAGGGAAATGGCACCTTCTCAGCCCTTTTGTCTCATGCCTCTCCATTGTTTTTTAAAACTTATTTCTCTGTTTGGTTGTTAGCACTTTTTACTATGGTTAAGAATCTCAGCATGGCTGTTTTTTGTTAGTTTTGACAGTGGGGGTCGGTGTTACAGTCGGAGTTAAAATTAGAGGAGTTTCTTCTCTGAGCGAATTGGAGACATGTCATCTTCTGGAAGCAACGGGGAGTCTGTCAGTCACAGCCATGGTGTGTTTTAATCATCTCTGTCCCACTTGGTAGAACGCTGACGGTTAGAGTGAGGGTTCCCTCCCCTGGACAATACCAGTGTGCTAGAATCTCATACGCTCTGATGTCAAACAGAGCAACCGGTTAAGAAATGTGAGACGTTTCTTCCGCGAGTTAATCCTGCAAATTCAATGGGGGAATCAAGCCACGTCTGGTAAATGTGACGACGTATCACAAGCGTGTTTGAAAGGCTTTTGTGATCTTTCAAAGGATGTGACAGCTGGAAGGAGATTGGCAACAAAATAGCAGGAGTTTGTCACTACATTAAGAGAATGAAGCTGATAGAATAATCAAAACTTATGATGTGTTTGAAGCTTAATGAGCTGGGGCTGCCCCCAAGTGAGCAACAATAGCAGTGTTTTACTAATTCTATAGCCATTTTCATAAAACACCAAGGAATTAAAAATATGCATTTATTTTCATATAAAAGTAGGTTAGACTGCAGATTGTGTTTGATTGTGTAGCAGCAATGACAGCAAATACGCATTACAGCAAATAAAAAAGCTGAGAAGCTCTGGGGCAAAGTAAGACTGTAGAATCCCTTAACTCTCAGCCAGAATGGGCACTACGCTACAGCCTCTGCCCGATCTTAGCACAATCACTTCTGTCCATACTAGGGATCCTTTTGGAACCATCTTTTGACAATCGTAAGTCGTCATGGTCCAAAAGAGCTCTCGCTGTATAGCTCCCTCCAGACAAACTTGAAATCACTACTACTGTGTCCACCTTTGTTTGTTCTTTCAAAGAACTGCAATTTAATTAATCTGCAGCTTAGGTTTGTCAAGAAAAAAAGAAAGGCTAATTTGAAAAGTATTCCTACCCCTAAAGCCTTTTTTTGTCTGTGCTGTTATCAATAAAATTTTCTAAAATTAGTACAGCCTGACACCTTGTGCAGCCCCTAGTTGTTGTTGTTGTTGTTTTTGTTTTTGTATACAATTGTCTTATGTTAGACCTGTATCATGTTGAATAAAAGCATCCCAACAACATGCTACCACTGGCATGTTTCACAAGGGCTGACAGGCTACTCTCTTCTGTCTTCTATCCTTTTGTGGCATGACTGATGCGTCCTCTACATTGTTTATTGCAAAAAACAAATATGCAAATATGACTTTTCATTGCATACTTTTAAAATGTGTTTGTCATTCATACATAAAGGCTAGATTTGTAATTTATGGTTTTAAGTTTCTCTTAAAAGTAACCTGTTGTATTCTTGAAGCCAGGGATATCTTTTAATAAACCTACCCTGCTTTAAACTTCTCCCCATCACTAACCATCCCTGTCATCTACTGTATGTTCATCTGTCTTATCATGGACTTAGTCCTCTAATGTTCTTTCACAAGCCTCCTAACTCTTGAAGACAGTTTGTTTCATTGAATATTATTTAGTTAAAGAGAGTTGAATACAATGCATGTGTACTGATTAACATTCTATTGCATAAATTACAATAAACTGCATAGAGGTTTTTGTTTAGATAAATTTGTTTAGATTATTACATAGAACATTAAGCTGTTTTCAAGAAAATTTTAGTTTTAAATTTAGTGATTAGAATGGCATTTTAAATGTGTATAATGTGCGCTTCAAACAAAGGTACTTAGAAAATTATTCCTACACGCACCTGGGCAATTGGTTAAGTTGCCTGCCTTTGTCCACCTACCAATTGTGGTCTTTGTAAAACACCATTCTCTTACACCTCAACTTACTCTGTCCTCTGAGACAGGGCTATAAATCCAAGGCAATAAGTTGAAGCCACAGTTGGTTTAAACATTGTGAAAATGTATGTCATGTTTCTCACCTTCACTTTTTTGTACAAAAGCGTACACGCAAGCTTCAGAGTATTGACTGAGGAGCAGAATGGTAGCAAAGCTTTGAAAAATGAACTAAAACACTAAAAGCCCTACCTTGATTGCCACAATTAAAAAAGCTTATTTTATTCTAGTACTAAACTGATCCTGTTACAGTATTCTTATTCTACACATCAGAATTCTTAATGCTTAACATATCCACTCCCTTTGTGCTAAAGACATGCACATTGACTCTGTTGTTTCTACATTTATGTCCACTTTGTGTGTTCTATCCAATGTTGTACACATAATAGAAACCATGGCAAAACCTATCAGGTGCGGTTTCTGGAAAAGGACACAGGCTGAGCCATTTCAGATGATGCTTATTTAAATTTCAACATATATTGACTTTGCTCAGTATATGTGTCTTTTTTGTTTTGTATTTAATCTGCATGTAGATGAGACTGTACATGCAGAGCATTTGTATAGATTTGTGTTTATGAGGCTGCATATATGATTTAACTAAAGCTTGTGTTTGGCTATTTGTATTCCCCGGCGCTCATACATACGTGGACATGTGTATATGCATAGATATCGCAGTTCAAAAAATAGTGTGCATGTCCACTATATTAGACAGAAGCTTGTAAGGGGGTGCCCCAGCATGTGCATACTGCTGTCTGTTTAGAGCTCTCCGCACCAGCAGGGTGCGCCATTCCAATTTACCCATCAGCCAAAGAGGCAGGGGGTAAAAGCACGGGGCATCGCTGTCGGAGATTTCACAATCGAGGGACGAGATTACCTGTCAGGGGACCCCTGTGTGGAGGTGATGAGGGAGGGTGACTGCAGGGGCACAGTGTGGGGGAGTTCAAACTGTTTGGGGGGACATGAGGAGTGCTGAAAGAAGGGGAGGGCAGCTCCTAAAAAAGCTACCCTGAAATCCATGGGTTCTCTGTTTTCTGGGGAGCATAGCGGCCAAGTTGCACATCTGTTTGACACCAGGCGCTGTGGTATGGCAGTCAGGGGCTGTCTGTCTTGATTCACATCTCTTCGCCCTCTACTTTGTAGCATGAATCTAAACCACTGTTGGAGCTCTGTGTCTGCCGAGAGCCTTGCAAAACATTTTCTTACTATATGAAGAAAAACAAAACCAAACACACAATGGAAGGCAGGAAGAAAGTTACACTATACAATGGCTCAAATTTTCTTCTTGCTCTGTTGAATTTGCTCAAACATTTAAAAGTGCCTTGCCTATGTAATCATACCTCTTAATTTAATTCACATTTTGAGCCAACACAATATAAAAAACTATCAATTTAATGTGACACATCTGTTTTTTTAACAAATAGTGACTTAACTTTAAATTCTTGACCTTTCTTATGCTTCCATCAAGGAAATATTTGTGATGTGCATGATTAGCAGTTGCAGTTTTGACAAATTATCCTATTTCAGACGTGGATCTTTGCTGCTTTACATAATCATGATGAGCCTTTTGATTGTCTCTGTGAATAATTATTCATGCTTATTTTTTTTTAGGAATATTAAGGTAAAGGGTTGCTGAAAACAAAAGTATTTTTTCATTTTTAACAAAAGGTATATGCATATCTTCTTTTTTCTGTTACATATGTCTACATTTGTGAAGGTGTATTGTATGTTATTCGTATAAAGTACATCAACAGAACCTTAAAGTTCCTTAAAGCCCACAGACCCAGCTTGCACTCATTTGAGCTCTCTCTGCTTATGTTTGAGTGTTAGCCTAGATAACTAACTCTACTCCAGAGATCCTCAAAGTCTGTTGGGAGTAAGGACATTCCAAACTGCAAGCCTCATTCTATACCCCATCTCTGCTGCCATTAGTTAATTATATACAGGTGTTTTCCTTTCTCAGTCATTTTTGTTGTTGTTGTTGAAGATCTAATAAAATGTAGCCATAAGAACAAAAAGCCAGAAAGGCAGCTGGAAGAAGAGGGGGAGACTGTGTGGAGGAAGTGGCTGAATGTGCTGTGTGAAGCAAATTATTGCCCCCATGTAGATTCATCAGTTCTCCCTGCTGGATTAAGAAAGGGCCTTTCTAATGAAGTTCGCCCCGTCAAAATGAAGGGACTAATTCTGATTTAGCTGAGGTAATGAACTTCCCCTCTCCTAGTGAGAGCAGCGGCATGGGGTGAGGAAAGAGGGGTGGCGGTGTAAGAGAAGGAGGGGGCAAAGCAGTGTGGCAGCAAGAGAGAGATGGTAGCAGGTCGAGGATTGAAGACTGGAGAGATACGTGGCAGCAGGACAAGATAGAGCCAGAAGGAAGAGTGAAAGCAAGGGGAGAACGATGAAAAAAAAATTATGCAAAACGGCTGTCTCGTATTTGCTGAGATGTATTAAATTTCCAGTGCGGGTGCCTGTGTTATATAAAATTATGTTAATGTCTTGTGGCCCGCTGCGATTGGCGACTTGCTGGTCCTGAGCATGCGTGGCTGGCCGCTACACGGAGCGCACTCAGTGGGACTCAGCTTTTCTATTAAGGAAAACCTCTAGACACCTGATGATGAATTCTCTCTCACCAAATGTTCCCCCTTTTTTGTGTCGAAAATATGAGCGCTTCTCTAAATGACTTTGGAGAGCCTGGCATGACGCTTTGTGGCCTGCATGTAGCAGGGGGGGATAAAGGGTTTAAAGAGAAAGGGTGGGGGGGTCCCTCTGCATCAGGCTAAGGGAGTCAATTAAGGCAAGCACTGATAATTATAAGCCAGCATAAAGCAGGGGCTGGCTAATTGTACAGTGTTCCATGCTGGGATGCTTCCTCGCTCTTTTGTGTGGACCTCAAACCCCAAAGACCCCTCATACCTGACAGGCTTGAAGAAAAAAAGATGTGGAATAAAAAAGAAAAACGGTCCACCATGTGCCCATAATTAACATTTTACATTCAGGTCATTCCATCTCAATTAAATATTGCATTATTTGCAAAAACTGTAGGTTTTGCCTGCTTGTTAGGAATTATCACTTTTTATAACTTTTATCCTGTCTTGGAATGTCAGGACAGAAAGGCTTAACGTTTATTTCCTTCTGAAAAAAAAACACCAAAAACCCCCCCAAAAAAACAGGCCTTGTGGTTTAGCATAGTTATGTGTGTGGAGTAAATTAGAGCATTTCAGTGTAGTGGTATTTTTTGTGTGGCTGTAGGGGGTCCAGCACTTCATGCAATCCATCTCAGGCAGCCTGCATTGTTTGTCCCCAGTGGACCTCCGTACCTGCCTGCAGCTCCTGCCTACATATAATTCGTTAGCACGTATTTGCCTCTCACCTTTGTTGTTCTGGATCTCTCCGTCCTCCTTTTTTTCCCTCTATTCAGCCTCAGTGACCTACGCAGTGCATAACTGGTCAAATATTTTAACTGTTTATATTTTTTCACTGTAAGCTTAGCAGATGATGTGGTAACACAGAAAGTGAGATTTAAAGCAACCAAGCAACAGCACAAGTGGTTCTAACAACACATTCTACAGCTGATTCCGCTCCTTCAAGGGTTATCCCTACCTTTTGCACATCCAATCCCCCTATTGTTCTTAAATTAAAAAAATTTAAATAACCATTTTGGAAATTGGGATACCTCTCTTAAGAAATTGGACACCCTTTTTAGAGACTTTGAAATGTTTAGTTCTCACAGATTGTTTCTCTTAAAACAACTTGATTTAATCTGCCTGTTAAAGGTATCCTAAAGCATTCATGTACACACAACATTGAAATCATACATTTTTTTATCATTTATCTGTAGAATATTTTTTCCTAGAATCGGGAAAAAAAAGAATATATTAAATGCTAACTGAATATGCAAACATTTAGTTACACTTCAAACTAGACACCACAGTGTTTTTCGTACCATTTAACAATTTCTGAGAATATATTAACATTTGTGAGTGCAATTGTAAATTCCTATCCAAGATTAAACTAATTTTGCATAAAGACGAGGCCCAAAAATGATAAACCAACAAGGAAATTCCACTCAGCTTCTTTGTGCAAAATCAAAATACAAACAAACTTTTGTCATTGGGTACTAAAATGTTGTATTATTGTAGGATGACAACTAAAATCAATGAAATAAGGGACTTTGGTTTTCTTAAACGCCTTGTAACAACAAGAATTAATGTTGTAACTGTTTAATGTAAAAGAAAAATGGTACAAAGGCTTGCATATATCTACCAAGCAATCCAAAAAACCTTGTGCCCTACCTTACGAGTAGGGAATAACTCACAACTCTCTTTTCTTAGCTCTGACTTTTGTGCACAACTGTCGTCTCTTTCCTCCGTTCCCCTGCTTCCGACCTAGAAATCGATCTCTGAATGCCAAGTTGAATAATCTCTCAATTTCTTGAATAGATCTAGTGGACAAGGGAACTATAAGCTGAGCAAGCATGAACAGCAGTATCATTTTTGTAGAAGCCTTTTATTTATAAAACCCATAAAGTGAAACTCAGTTTGTGAAAACAATTTGACAGAGTAAATTTACAAACACTTTTAGGGCTCATCTCAAATAGATAAGAGCATCCTGGAGATTTTACAGAAACAATTGTCCAGTAAGGCCTTTAATAAATTTTTGTTTTTAAATCAGCAAGTCTCCAGCTTTTAAGGCGGAGGACACTTTATGGAAGAGATTTTCCAGGACCGTCCACCTTAAAGAGACTTTTTTTTATTTTAGTTAAATGAAAAAAAGAAATTAACCTCTATATTAATCAATAATGTTTACATTTTAATGTCCTATTTAGCAAATTTCTCTCCCCTTGGGTGAAGAAGATAAGGTATGATCTTGTCTTTCCTTTTTTTTTTTCTCTTTCGAAATTGGGAAGAAATAAAGTTGGAAATGTGGTTTCATCAAACAGCAAAAATAAACTGCTACATCTTTTCTAACCAAAATATAAAAAACTCTAAGGTTTAAAAAAGAGTTTAATAAAACTAAACTTAAACTAAAACCTTTATTAAACTAATCATGGATACTGATATTTTGTTCACTTTTCTATTACTTCTTTTTGGTCCTCATACTCTCACTACCACACACTGAATATGAGACCCATAAAATATGTTTAAAGAACAAAATACATTTTATCAATAAATCTGTATATTCCTGAGACTTTTGTTATAATTTTGCATTCGAGATGAAAATATTTTACCCTTAAGTTCAGGAAAAAGAAATACATTTCTATAGATAAACAAAACATTTTACGACTCAGTTTTTTACTAACATATATATAACTGCATTGCATATGAAATAATTTCTCTACTTCTATTGTTTATATCTTTATGTCCTTCTTTGTAACATTGATGTGCATTCAGACCGTGACACACCATCATCATTTGTCTTTTGTGACTGCAGGAAAGGTCGGTTTTCAGTCCAAAAACATTTGTGGAAAAAACCTCTTTTGACACTGTTTGGCGTATCGAGGTTGAACAGATGTTTATTGTGATAGACTGCAAAATAGCTGTGTCAGGTACATTCTGATGATGAAATGAGCTCTTGCCTTATGAGCAGTGCTTCTACCTCAAGAGAGCACACCACATGGAGGTGGAGTCAATTTGTATTCACCCATAATTCCCTGGGCCTTAATCACGCGGATTTTCCCCCCATTATCAGTTAATGGATAGTTCCCGTGGAGACAAGACTAAGTAAACCCACCTACTGTTTACAGGCCCAAAGCTTTCTCTTCTGCTGCCATCCAGCATCCTGTAGTGGGTTGTGTGTACAGCAGTGAGTCTGCTGAACAGCAGTTCTTGTGTGTTTATTAACACATAACTCCAACATCAGGCTGAAAAGTAGGAGACAGATGGTGGAGCAAAGGCACTGTTCCTCATAAAACATGCTCATCCAAAGCAGGTATTCCTTTCTTTTATTGCAACATTTGACAGTTTACATACTCAGCCTCACTGTGGCCTGCTAGTTTGAGAGGACAATCTTTGATCGGTGCGTTTGCTCCCTCTCTGCTTGTACGAAACAGCCCATTTAAGTCTACTAAATATTCCCAATTTGTTCTTCCACTTGTTTGCTCATTACTCTCTGCAAAAAGAAGTGCCCAGATTGATGTCCTTAATATCATCTACTCTGGCGACGCACAAGCAACTGGGGTTCCTCTAATAGTGAGCTTCAGAGAAGCGCTCACTGTGCCCCAGAGAGGAGAGTAAATCTAAGTATCAGATTTTTCTTGTGGAAAACTAACCGCTCTATTCAAACCGCTTCTCGGCAGAATTGTTTAAAAGGAGTGAGGGACATTGGAAGAGTAAGATGAGGGAGATTTTTTAATTAAACAATGCTACTTCATTGTACTTAATTACACAGTACTATCTCAAATTAAGGTTGCCTTCAGTTACTTTAGTTTCAGTCAGTTACTTAAGTCATTACATAGATATTTCTATCTGATTTCCAGCCAACATTCTTTGCAAAAGTATCGATATTCCTTGATATATTTGTCATAGTTGTCACTACTAAAACTAGCTGATTTATAACCTTTATTTTTAAAGATGTTGCTTTTTAATTTTTCTTTATCATGTTTGTTAGCATGAGTAAATGTGGCTTTGGAGCCTCGGTTTCCCTACCTCGGCTCAAAAACACAAGCCAGGCAATATTTACAACATTAATGATGGTATTAATCAGAGAAAATGCGAAGAGGCCCATGTTTACACCAGAGGAGCTGCTGAAAGCACCATGCTTTGGGTAAGAGAATCTGTTGGTAGGATATTTATAGATAGTTGTCCATATATTTGCCTCTAATGGAAATTTGGCTTTGTTAACATATATCAACAAGTAAATTTGTGTCAGTTTGCTCCAACCGTTATAAGGCACACAGTGATCATGTTAAAGAAGGTACTAATGCCCAATGAGACTAAAACTGAGCATTTTAACCTGTATTTGAAATAATATGCAGTCCGCATCAGCCTTAACTCACCATCACAATGAACTATCCCTGCATCAGTTTTCACTTTGCTGAACCATAAGACCCAGGTCTGCGCCACTGCTTCCCAAACGACCTTTAAAAGCATATAGTTCTCTGCCTGGATAAAAAAGTAAACAGCACAGAGAAATAGAGACCATTCTTTGTGAAAATAGTTTTTCCCACTCCCTCTCCTGTCCTCCACATGGGAGAGATATTAGGCGTTTGTGTTTTAAGGAGCTGTGAAATACATAAACCATGAGCCCCAGGAACGCAAGACCCTGTGGATATGCTGATGGGCTTACTTTTCTGGTGTCAGGGATGCTTAGAGGGAGCAGACACAGGAGCAGGTCTCATCTAAAGGATTTTCTTAGGAGTGCAGGGGGACAGGGTGGTGGCAGCGGAGAACACCCAGGAGACTCGGAAAAACTGAATGGGAGGAGGGAGAGAGGAGGATGGAAAAGGGAAGAAAGCGAGAACTGACGGTCCCCCGTGGCCTTGTAACTATATCTGTAGGTCTGCACAGAGCTCTAAGAGGGGTGGGGGGTATCACCAGGCCTTGCTGATATGGCAGGCTTGGAGAAGGGCTGGGGAGGGCAAGAGAAAGTGACCTGAGCCCAATGAGCCAGCTATAAGGGTGAGGAAGCTGACTTCCTCCCTTGGCTCTCACAAAGAAACAAGCTGCCAGCCTGATTCAGCCTCTGTTGCTTTATGGAAACAAACCCAGTCCTGAACATTGGATTTGAGATTTTATATCAACTGTACTATAAGCCCATTTCATACACATTTTGTAACTTTCTTTGAAATTTAGTACCAGTATTCAATATATGATCTGGTATTCTTCAACCCACAACTGACAGACAAAGTAAAAGGTATGAATACAAGAACCGTTAATTTATTGAGTTATACTCATACATTTTTTTAAATTTATGTATCTTCAGTCAGAAGAAATATGGTTTCAAATGGGAGTTTTTATTTCATTTTTTTTTTTGTTCAACTTTATTACTAAAAGTCACCTAGCAATGCAAGTAAATCAAAAAATATACACCACGTAAGCTTGTGTACTAAAAACGGAAAATACCACAAAGTTGAAATTACAGGTTGAAGTTGTCAAATAACTTTCTAGCGCATATACTATTTCATTGTCAATAAGATCGAGTTGAGCATGTGGTCATTTTTTAAAATATATTTCTGAAAGACACCCCTTCAAAGTAAAGCTTTCAACTTTTTACCTTTTTTCCCACGTTGCACCTGCTTACAGACATAAACATGCACATTAACTTGCACAAGGTGAGTCACGCAGGTGCAGAGTTATCTGCATACTGGAGCAGGCCAGGTCTCTAAAGGGACACTATTGTGTATAAGGGTCAAATGAGGGCTGTGCTTCTTGTGGAGGAGCGGATCTGTGTAAGCTATAGCGAACATGACCTTAAGTGTGCAAACCGTAACACAGATAGGCATGCTGACCGGTGATCAAAGAGGACAGTGATCCTCTTGCACGGCTGCCTGAATGCACTCTTATTTGGCCTTCTCTAACCCCCATTCTCTTTCGCTGATAACTCATGCTACACTCGGATGCACATGTAGGGTACCGAGTAACTCATCTGTCAAACAGGTTCGCAGATACCACTCCATCTCACTCCCTTTTGAACTACGTTACGTTGCTTTGATAGGTTTTGGTCTGTTATGCTGGGATGTTGTCTATGAGCGTGTGATGATATATGCTGCCTAAAGCTTCTTTTAATGCAGTAAAGATGGTATGTGAAGTTGAGTAGAAAGTATGGAATTATGTTATTTAGAAAAGATGTAAAAAGAGAACAGGGGAAAAAAGTCCGCCACGTTGTAGAAGTTCAGCATGTATGTTTCCCACTGTTTCTTCCGGCACTGCAGGAATTGCTTCAATTCTCTTCTTTTGCTGGAGTATTAAGGATCATTGGGCTCCAGTTGTCACAAACACTTACCATCAAAAAGAAGTTAAAGAAGCTGTGATACTAGCTATTTTTTTACAGATTCTATTACTTAGCACAATAGCACAAATTTACATTCTTTAAAAATGTAAAAAGAATAAGACATGAGATGTTCTACATTAATGGGCTGCTATTGTTTAATTTTAAGTTGCTTAATTTCACCAAAATTGGCACTACCACACACGATAAACCTTGGACTCTACCTCGCGCAGCTGTTTAGCTTGATTATGTATACATGCTCCTGGTACCCAGGGCCTCTGTGGTGGCTATTGGGCTGTGGAGACCTGGGGATAAACCCTGGATGAGCCCCTGAGGTATATACCCCACCCCCAGACCTGTAGTGACGGACTCTGCCAGGAATTTGATGGGGAATAGTCTGGCCCTGTGGCAGAGTGTAAAGCACTTTTATTTACACAGTGGAGACGAGCATTTTCCTAATAGTCTACGTCAGCGTGTAGCTCCAAATAAAAATGCATGTTTACATTTAAAGCTGACATTTATTTAAGGTATAAGTAAAGTTGTTTTTTTCTGGTTTACAGACAGACTTCTTTGCAGAAATCTGTCTGTAAACCAGTATTCATAAAACTTCTTAAATATAGTACCAAAGTGTGTTGCAATCAGGTACTGTATTGTACTGCATTTCACACCCCAGGTATTTTAAAAATGCTTGATGAAAACAAAGGAAATGTAGAATATGTATTATCTTTGATGCCCAAAACAAGAGTTTGATCTTAATTGATATTGACATCACTATAGTTAACAATAAGTCATTTTGTCTAATATCCTGACTTAGTTGTATAGAAGACTGAGGAGTGGTGACGTTAGTTTACAGAAAGCTCTTCTTATGTATATATGAATATGTAGAAATATGTATCTCAGTTTGAAGTCTGAGTCTAGAAAACCTGAATCCCTTTCCCCCAATTAAGATCCACTTTCAATGATATTTTAATTTGCACATTCTAAAAATAAATCATTATTAGTGCAAGTTAATGAAAAAGAAGACGTGCATCTTGTTCTTCAGATAACTATTAAAACCCCAACCAGTCATCCAATTATTGTCTGATGGGAAAAGGCCACATGTCCTGTTTTTATTTATGTTTGAATCGTGAAAATGGCAGACAGGAAGAATTTAGATTTGATGCAAAGAAAAAAATTCTTGGTGTTAGGGTTAAGACCAGAGTGAGACATTTTGCTGCTCCCCGGCCATTCATGCTCTGTTTATTTTTCCACTCATGGTTTCTCTGTGTGTTTGTGTTGTTTCTTCTCCACAGAGGAAGGACTGAACCATGAATGCAAGCTCTGTAGTCAGTCATTCGACTCACCGGCGAAGCTTCAATGCCACCTGATTGAGCACAGCTTCGAGGGCATGGGGGGAACCTTCAAGTGTCCAGTCTGCTTTACAGGTTTGTACTGTACCTTGAAGACAAATCATATCAACTAATGAGAAAGAAAAAGAAAATCTAAACAATAAAATTTAAGTAAGGTCTTCTTGAACATTTACTTGCATTATAACCACAGGCTTTAGCATATTTTACTGTGGATTTTTTATCTAATAAATTGACAAAAAGCAGTACCTAATTAAGATGAGGAACATAATTTTAAAGTTTTTTAAAATGAACCCACAGCAGCTATATTCAACAAGCCAGAGGTTGAACGTCCAACCTACTATTAAGTCCTTTGTTGCCTGTAAACAGATTTCTTCCTTTATTTACCTTTTATCTATTTTTTCTTCAAATGGCCAGCTTCTATGTTTTGGATGAAGTGAAGGATTCCCACTCCACGATACTTACACCACCGTGTTTTATAATAGAGATGGTGGGTTCAGGATTGCAATCTTCTTCACTTACAACATTGTACATGTATGCCTGAAAGTACAAACTATTCACCATGTTTGTAAGGTCACATCCAAGAGACTTCTAGCAAAATGGTCTATCTGGCTTTCGTCTTTATCACTCTGCCATGTCACATATTTTAGACTTCAAATTTAAAAAACATGTGAAACCATCACAGTAATGCTCTACTTGGCTATATTATGTACACTGAATGCTGTAATCATAATGTCAAAAAAAAAAAGGTAAAAAATTCAAGGGGATAGAAAAGGTTTTCCAAGGCACTGTAGCTTCTAAACGAGTCGGATAAGGTCAAGCTAGCCAGCCGGATGACCTAATAGCAGTTTGCACCATGTGGCTTTTTGTTTTCGTAAAATTGCCTCAATATCAAGGCCAAGGAAGTGTCACAAAGTGGGGGTAGAAAGAAAGAGGGGGGGGGCAGTGTGAGCTGAGGGGCGATGGGTGGATGGAGAAGCAGAGAAGGAGATGTGTTAATTGTGGATGGCAGTGGTGCTGATAGCTGTAATGATCTCATCTGTCTCTGTGTGTGGAGGTGGAAGGACCGGACTCCTCCTGAGAGAATAGCGCCCTCCTTCAGTGTCAACAGGGTTAACTATCTCTATAATGAAATCTGCAAAGTCGTTAACTTGGGCTCTTCACTCTTTCTCCCTTCTCAGCTCTTTACTCTTCCTAACACTTTTTGGGTCCAGCTCATTTCCTTTTCCTACTTCCTCTAAGCCCCAACCACCCCTAACTTCATCCATCCATTGAACAATAAACCCATTTGCTTTATGTGTAGTTTCTAGATCAGTTAACATCATTAGTCCACATTCTGCATCCTTTTTCTTCCTCTACGTCTCCATCCACCTTGGTTCACAGCTTCCTTTTCTCCACTCCCCTCACTTTACTCTGCATCACTGTTTTGGCCTTATATCTCTTTTAGAAGAAGCCCATTAATACCACACCCCACCACCACCCCCCACTCTGAAACTCCTCTCCCTCCACCCTTCACAGGGGTCTGGTCATTTAATATACAGAGCATGCCTCCTTCATCTGAGCCTTCATTTTCCAGCGCCCGTCTTTGACAGACAGGTCCCCCCACTCCCTCAGCGTCCATATCGATCACAGCACATGAGAGAGAGAGGCGGGAGGGAGGGAGAGAAGGAGGCTAGGAGCTAGGGAGAGGGAAGGAGGTAGAGACAGAGTGCCCCCTCAGGACAGCGGTCGCGGAGCAGACAGACAGATGGACGAAGAGGCCTTTGGTAGCTGGGAAGGCAAGCCGTGGAGAGTACGGGATGAACTGAAAGGCCTCCCTCTGTTGGGGATGCAGGGGACATGCAGGCCGAGGCGAAGTCAGAGAACTTGGAGGGAACAGAGCAATTGATTATTTGACAGATGTCCTTGAATATATTTGTTCTAGCTGAGTATAAAAAAACTGAATGAAGACATTACTGCCTGTTTTAGCTGGACACAAACTTTATTTTAAAACTTTTCTTACAGAACAAAACCTACAAATCCTCTGTTTTTATTTTATTTTATGCATTTTTACTTACATTAAACTGCTACTGTGCTCTGGATTTCCATTAATATATTTTTAGTAGCTATTTGAAGCCCTTATACTTCATGAGCTATGACATTGTTTGGGTGATTTTGGTTTAGATCAAGTCAAAGTACTACATGTTTGGAAAGTGAAAGAAAAGTGATATGTAGCTTCAAACTTTAAAGTAATACTGCAAGTTTACAATACAACTTCCCTTTAAAAGGATTAATAAATACTTAATAAAACGGTCATTCATTGAGATGGTCATCCAATGTCATTTCACAGATTTAATGGGTGCCTTCCATAGATGTAATGGGTCTGGACATGAAAGCAAAACTTTGATCAAACTAGGTGGTGGCAGGGCTGTTGAGTGTGCTCATTTAACAAGGTTGCTTTTGTTTAAAAGCCCATTCCCCCTTAGTACACATGTTTCAGTTTGATCTGGCCCCTCGTGACCCAGAAAGCAGTGGGAGGCAGGAAGTGATTGTCATTTTTTCTACACACCTGATTATGCCCAATCTAAACTCTTTGAGGGGGGGAGGGGGGGGTGTTGAGGTGGTGAGAAGAGCGCATCGTACTGCTAAACAAAACAAGAGAAAAGTGTTGGGGAAAGTAAGTTAAAGACAGTACATGAGGGCAGACGAATGTAGAGGAGAAAAGGAGACTAAACTTAAAGGAAGCTGAGAAGGTTGCAACTGGCAAGTTTGGATGTGAGATGAAAGGAGGGAAGTGGAGGAGGAAAAGAGAGCTGTGTAAGGGAGGGAGGGTAAATGGAGAGAGGTCCATAAGCCCCTGGATGATGAGAGAGAGGCTGACTCTCCCAGGACAGATTTGACAGGTTTAAGAAGTGGGGGAGCCTGCAGCTAGAAGTGTCTGCCTGCACCCTTAGGAGGTGTAGGGAGGGCTGGTGTAGAAATTGTGATTGGGAATATGTGCTTAAGACAAACAAAACAGAGGAAAGTGTGTCTGATGAAAGTTCTGTGTGTGTTAAGGCGTGTGCATGTGTGTGCACGTTTTTTTATTTCCAAGTTATGTCACCGCATGAGGAAAAAACTTGAAAAACTACAGGGTGCACTGCCTTAAAATCCACACAAGTTTGACAAACAAGGTAGTTGAATTAGCTTGTTGTTTGGTTGCATCTCACATGCTGCCGCTATGTGAAGTTAGGATCAAGACAACATGGAGACAAGAAAAAAAGATAAATTATTTAGCTATTACTTAAAACTCAAAGACATAATCAGCTTACAGCTCCTAATCAACTCCCAATTTATTTATTTTTTCGCCTCTAAACATTCAGATAAGGATTTTGTGTTGTGAGTTCTTAAAATAAGCAGAAACGAGCAGATGCAGGCTAAATGGATAAATAAATAAAAAGGAGAACGGAAGAGGGAGGGAAAAGAAGAGAAACAAAATTTTCCTCACTATACAAACAGCTTAGTATTGGTGCAGTGCAGCCTGCAGAGAGCACCACCCTGCCAAAATAAAGATGAGCTGGGGCCTGTAGTAAAGGAGACGTCTGCCATGTGTGGCCCCTGAGATCTAATCAGAGGGCTTAATATCCCCCACAGCGAAGAGACATTGGCCCCTCAGCCCTGACACCCCTGATGCCCAGCCCGGCTCAGCGCTCTGTGCAGCTCTGTACAGCTTGGCTCTGCTCTGGCTCTGTGGTCAACAAAACTCCACAAAGTTCGCTCTCTCCCGTCTCCCCTCACACTCTCAGCAGGGAGAGACACAATGGCCAGCCGCTGAACCTGTTTGGATGTGGTTTGGATTATTTCTTCTCTATCCTCGTTTAAACCCTCCAGGAAGGGATGTGTTGTGTTCCCCTCCCGACCTTCAGCAGAAGCAATGCATCTGCATATTTAGCATCTTTCCCATTTCGCCAAATGCTTAAATTGCCTTTTGTCCTATCCCTCCATTACATTATATTATTGCATGCTTTTTGCCAGTGTAAAAAAAAGACACCTGCAGAGATAATTAAAAGTATAGAATCCTAAATAAAATATGTAGTCACTTCACTATATGTAAGCAAGATTAGATTTTTTGACATCTAAAAAATTAAAAGAACCAAACCTGACATACATGGAATGTAGGTAACTTTCTGCAAGATTTTAAACACCACCAGTGCTTAAGTTCTTTATCCTTTCGATAATTTATAATGGGACAACAGCATGGAAACATGTTTATTCACATGTGCAAAGTAGTGAACCTTTTATTGTTTTTTTTGTTCATTTTCATTTATTTGTTATATTTTATTTCTTTTACAAATGAGAACCATAGTAAAGATGAAAATTAGAGGGTGAATTAGCAATCAAAGATGGGAGTGGTGCTGGATTAAAAGTTGAGTTATGAACGCATGGGGGTTTTGCCAATGATTAGGTTACTGGCCGTGTGTTGGAAGGTTTGCAGTTGTACCAATTAGATTTTTCCATGACAAATTGAATAAAGCTTTGTGAAAAATTTTAAAACATAAGGCTGCATGGAACTTCTTGGCAACTTTGTTCCTGACCTGTCTGGTACGAGATGTTCAACAACATCTTTGAATTTATACTAGGTTGAATTGCACACTAATTAGGTAACCTTAACGTACAATGAGGTAACCTTGAATGGCAATTGCTTTAACACTTTTTAACAAATTGATAGGTTTCAAAGATTAAAATAAAAAAAAACATTTATGCATTACTAAAAACTAATTATACTTTTTCTTTCTATTTTTCAATTCTGTAGTAATTGTAAAAACTTTCTATATCGTTCATATTAGTCTGTTGTTGTAAGATCAGTGTTAAGACAAAACAAATTCCAAGGCTTTTGCAATGGGCCCTTGACAACGGAGCAGTTCCTATGTATACATTTCATTTAAGTATTTATTGACCCCTTTATGCATTTAATAGCTAATTAAAATATTGAAAGTGTTGTTTTTCTTTCTTTTTAATTAGCCACCATCTTCTGTCTGCCTATCAATGAATGCCAACCCACAAGTGAGAAATGCAAAACTTACTAAATTTGCCTCTCACTGAACTAAAATCACATGTTAACATCAAGTAACATCTAACTTGACATCTCAGTTGTGTTTGGCCCTGCTGTACAGTATTTGAAGGCCCCCCAAGTCTCAAATCCATTTTTATTTCTGCTGTATTGACTTTTTCTTCCTCTAGCCAAAGACATAATGAAGGCTTCCTGCAGCTGCTCTGACCTGCTTCTGTACTGTATATGCAGACAAAACGCAGCTAAAGGAAAAGGCCATTGTTTATCAGCACAATTTCTGCTTTCAGTTCACAGATTCCACACAGAAAATTGTTGTCGTTTTTGGAGCATAAGGGAGCCCCCATATAAGCATTATAGCCAAGGTCTTAACCTGGAGCCGAAATGTTTTGTCACCAGCCGTAAAACTGGCAGTTATGTTTATCCTCATATTGCTGTGGTCATTAGTCTCAGAAATGGGCCATGGAGTTGCTGTTTGTTCATTAGGGGAGGCTTGTTCATTTCTGGTTAACATTGCTGCACTGTTCCACAGACAGCTGCCACCTACACATTTGCAGTCTGACGGCATCCACACAGCATGTCTGCTATGGATCTAAACTTTTATTTCCCAGGTCAGGGAGTGTGACATTCACAGAAGCTGAATGTTTCTCAACCCTCCGCCGCTCAATAATTAATAATCGCTCTCCCAAGTGAGGCGGACTCCTTACAGTAGATGTTAAAGTTGTACAGCCTCGGCATGGGACCAGAGTGACCCAAAAGCTTTACCTCCAACAAACGACTCACCCTTTGTGGCTGTTGCTTGTCTTCGTCTGACACCATTGCATCCATTAAAAGAAAAGTTATTTTGAGCTGTGAGAAATTCAAATTAAGCCCCTCGCGCTAACTTTTTCACAGAATCTAGACCTTTGAGATTAAACAGCCCTCTTTAAAGCACAGGGGTACAGGATAACAAACTGTGTGTTTGAAGTGCTCCTTGAAGGGTGTACCACCGCAAGTCACTTAGGAGCACACAGTCGCATCGCTACTTTGCTTTTTTTAATGTTGACCGTGGCTTAATTAAAGCACAAATGTTTGCTATGTGTTTTAAGCTCCTGCGAATTGTGTGTTTGTATGATGGTAAGTTAAAATCTGTGCTTGCATGAATAAGTAGTGGAACACCATGAATATTTATACTGTCAATATACAGTAATTAGTGATGTAGACTAATGGAGGCCATGTTTTGCACTTGAAGCCATGCCAGTTTTTGTGGTTGTTTATTTCCTGGCTCCCCATAATAGTGATAAATAAAGAGTATCATTATTCCCCAAATATCATGAATTTACCAGCTCTAGCACAAGAAGTATGATCGTTCCACTTGTTTTTTATGCATTAAAAGTACTTTTTCCCCCAACCAATATACAGGGCCAGGCACATTTATTGGCACTCCTCGTAAAGAGAAGGAAAATGTCAGTTTTATTGCAGTACAATAATCTCATACACAACATTTATGAGAAATCCAACCTTTAACTTGGGCACTTTTAATCAGTTAGGTAAAAACACTTTAGGAACTAATTGTTTTAACTAAATTACCAGTTCCGCAACGTACTAACATCTCCACAGGAGGTAAAACATTTTACTTCCTTCTATTGTATTTCTGTATTTCTTTTGCAAAAGCTACTGCGATATGACGGTGGATTTTTGGTCAGTGCAAAAAACCCACCTGATAACATTAAGTTAAATTAAGAGTTAATATTGGATAATAGCAATAGACAACTATTATATTACATTGTCATTAATTGTTTTTATCACCATAACAATTCTGATGCATTATGACACAACAAGGTACAATAGGTGATTTTTCCCAAACCCAAAAACTGACACTGTTGTTGGCGTTACATGAATCAAGGTGGAAAAGCACTGTGTGCCTAATGTTAAGCACACTGTAGAATCTGTGATGTTGTGGACCTGTTTCTTTTCCATTTGTAACAGCGATATACTGCATGGTCAGATGACTTTAAAGTAAAACTCCGGTAAGCCTTACCAGTATTTGAAAATAGGTCATTTTTCTTTTTTAAAGTGAGATTTCCTTCACTAAATACATTTACTCAAATAGGATGTTTTTTTGTTTTTTTCTTCGATTTTTCGATGCCTCGATTCAGCTGAAAGAAAAACCAAGTAGGCTACCTTTATTTTCAGACCTTTTTCGTGCAATTGCTAGGCCTGTGAAATGAATTATGTCGAACAAAGTATGTTTGCAAAACGTTTATTTGTGTGGAGTGTACAGTCAATTGTTTCTAATGAAATCATTTTCTATACTATTTGAAAAATCATTAGTCAGTTTTATTTATGCTGATGCGATTACTTGACAGCCCTAAGGCAGGTAATAATAACCTTTTTCAAATCATTAAAAAACAAGCCAAGATGCACTCAACTCACTTTTCCATGATTCTTTTTTACAGTGTTTGTCCAGGCCAACAAGCTCCAACAGCACATTTTCTCTGCCCACGGACAGGAGGATAAGATCTACGACTGCTCGCAATGCCCACAGAAGTTCTTCTTCCAGACAGAGTTGCAGGTGAGCTTTCGAGCCCAGTCGTAGGGTTCATAGAAAGAAGACTACAGCAAATCGTGGACCACAGCTTTCACAAACACTAAACACGGTGCTTCGGCTGTCCCCCTCTATCCTGGCTGGGACAGGCGACTCAGAAGGAATTATTTCAGTCTGTTTCCAAAACTAATTTGTGATGTGCAGATGTGATTGGATTTGCTTATTAGACCAGCCGAGCACTAAAATATCTGGAATTAGAGGATTAGCGGAATGCTCATTTTTGAAGAGGTAATTACATACAGTGCAGAGGCAAAAACACGGCTGAGTCAATATGCCTGCATCTCTTTTCCTAATCACAGAGGAGGCCTTGTGGCTAAATATGAGCTCTGTCCTCAGGGAGTCGGTATCTGCCCTTCAACAAAGTTACTAGTTGGACTTATGAACTCGCAATGCTAGAGAGATAATCCATTTTCTAGCAATCTTTTCCTGTGCTCCTTGGAGAACCTGAAAAAATGAAACAGACCTTATTATATTATTTCAATGTGGTGTTTTTTTCAAGCGGCTCGGTTTTGTTTGGGGGATTCACTATTGTACACTTCTCATATCCAGATCTTTTTCTATTACCTTTTTGAAATCAAATCACTAAAATATGGACCTTTTTTAATCATACAATTCAAAAGTGCTAATATATATATATATATATATATATATATATATATATATATATATATATATATATATATATATATATATATGTAAAAAGTTTACTTTATTTGAATGTCTTAAAAGAAGCAAACAGATGTTCCTTTTGACAATGACCTGGATCTTGTATTATGCAGTATTGTGTGGTCGCTGGTAGCCAGAGGAAGTGCCCATTGATTGGGAGTGATTTTCATATTGAGATTCAGGTTGTAAACACATAGGTGTGCACCTGCCAGGAGGAAGGTGAATGTGATCATTATCTGCTGGTCATTCCACCAATGGGAACATGAATAAAACAAGCCCTGATCCTCCAACACCCACCTCTACAGCGAAGAAGATTACGGAGAACCTCAACAGCAGCCTGCAAAGCGATTATGCCTTTCATTCACATCAAGCCTGTTTAATTTGTCACGTTTTCATTTCTCATCGGTACAAGTTTTTTTTTTGTATACGGCACGGGTTGCAAGAGATACCTGTAAACAATCTCAAATAACCTGGGGATGTTTTCCTACATTTTTTTTATGTTTGACATTTTCTGGAATGAAGTGATCTCCGCCTCCCGGAGGTAATGTTTCATGTATGATTATATTGTTTTACTGCGTGTGAATAGACAAGTGCAGTACATGAAAGACCTATAGCACTCTGCTGTAAAATAGGGTGTTATGAAAGGAGAGCAAAAATGAGCTTTGGGGATAAGACAATCATTATCTTCAACCAGTTCCCTGCTCTGCCAACAGTCCCGTGTGAGAGCATGATGTCATGATCTTGAACGCACCATTCGCCGTACACATAGATATACGCGTTGTTTCTTGTTAAAGCAGATGGTTAAAGAGTATATAGCTCACCGTATGGTGACATTTCAGAGTTTTTACTCACAGTGCCTTGCGAGACATGAATACCAAAGAAAACACCAGATGAGTCAGAAAATGTTAAGTTTATTGCAGGCTTGGTTTATATATAAACATCCCAACAAACAAGCATCTCAATGAACACTATTTGACTTGCAGCTGTAATTGCAGCAAGAGGTTGTTCTATTAACTATTGGCTCAGAGAATTTGATGCATATACACTACCCAATTTATGATTTTTTTTGTTTTTATGCTATTTGTTGTTGTGACTATACAAAATGTTTACATTTTCAAGGGGAATCCGAACTTGTGCGAGCCACTGTAAATTAAGCTTTTCCTGAACTTGTGAGCTACGTATGGA
This sequence comes from Orestias chungarensis, assembly GCA_032876305.1. Taxonomy (NCBI): domain Eukaryota; kingdom Metazoa; phylum Chordata; class Actinopteri; order Cyprinodontiformes; family Cyprinodontidae; genus Orestias; species Orestias chungarensis. The sequence goes on along the minus strand of JAVLVB010000458.1, from coordinate 47,016 downwards.
TTTTATAGCTAAAAGATGACAAACTATGGAAGAAGTCTTGTGTGGTTGTTTCTTTCTGCTATTTCCCCCCATTACCCTTCAAGATATCTGGCTGATACAGGCCGCTTTTTTCTTAATCTGTCTGAACTGTAACTTCTCGAAAGGCAGCAAGAGAACCGTTTCTTTGCTTGCAACTGAGTTTGGAGTCTCTCCCTGATCCTCTCTGACTCTCTGGCCCACTGGCCGGTTGCCTCGGCCCCCTTATCTCTCACAGCAGTGAAAGGGTCATAGGGCCAGTGCAAGCTGGGGAGAGTAAGCAGCAAGAAAACAGAGAGCTGCCATGGCAGGTAAAGGAAAGCAGGAAAGATATTTTATTAATTCGCTGCTGAGATCCGGAAACATTCCAAAGGCTGTGACAGGTATCCAGTACACCACTTCACATCCTCCCCCCCTGAACTCTACCCTGCAAGGGGCTAGCCAATTTTCGCCAACCTGTCGAGATGGACGATGGGAGAGCATCCGTCTAATCAGCCCTCCCAGGACCCCCCGCCCTGCTGCCTCAGACCGACCAGATTGTCACACTCCTGGGTCTGCGTGCCCCAGAATCCAGAGTCCAGTGGAGAAAAATCTTTCTTGCCCTTCTTTTCTATCTCCTCAATCTCTCTTTTTTTTACCTTGACAAAAACTAAGCTGTGAGATGCATACAGCACTGCCCCACCTGAAACTCTGCAGGGGACTCCAATCTAGTATCACTCTTCCGCAACCTATACTTTGTTCTTTTCCTTTCTTACAAAAAAAAGAAGTAAAGCGTAGATATTTGTTTTTAGCTGCTCATGCTGCTTTACCAGCTTATCACGACCCCTTAATTCTGTCCACCTCTTAAGTAACAGTAGATCTTCTCAACCAGTCAGCTTTAGTTCCCCTTTTTTTGCATTTATTATAAGCATCTGAATAGCTCTGCTAAAGAACACATTGCAGTGTTGATAAGCAGTTGCATTTCTCTTGGCTTCAAGGAACTGAGCTTCCAACAACGATGCTTGGTTGTATTAATTAACCAGATTCATTAACTGATAGATGCACAGCCTTAGCCACAGCTTTAATTTGGTATTTCTCTGAGTGCAACTCATTTGTTTCGTGGTTTAGTGTTGCAGTAGCTACTGGATGACGATTCTCCCTCATTTATCCTCCAAAGTCAATGAGGTTGAAGGTGCTCAACAGTACCGGTTTCATTTTTCGAGCGAAATATCCTTTTGCATCTTTCATTCTTTTTTCTTTGTCAGATTTCTTTTTAATCTTGGTAGCGACAACCTATTGTAAGTCATGAGTTGAGTTTTGCTGTGATCGACAGAGAAGTGTACAGGGGACACTTCTCTGTCGATCAGGACAGAGAAGGACGTCAGATGACACAGGACGTCAATGACTTCTCCCTCCCTTCAGACACCCACATTTATTTTTTTCTTTCTTAAAAAAAAAAAAGATTTTTTCAAAGACAATTCAAAGCGCCCCAGCCTTAATGAGTGCTGAATGTGACAAGAGTTCAACATGCTGCCCCCCCCTCCGCTCCCTGTGTGATGGCCATTATTGCCAAGCTGTGACCAATTCAGCAGCTTTAATTAAGCATATTTATAGGTTTCACGGTCACCAGGTCAGTGTAAACAGCTATGTTTGTCATAATGTCTGTCTCGGGCAGAAAGCAGGGAAATGAAAGGGCGAGATTGATACTCTAAGACAGCTCTGTGTGCTTTAAAACAACAACAGAGTGGGATCTTTTCATTATTGGAATGCATTGAATTACTTTTGCTTATTTTTCAAATGACGTCTCCTAAAAATGACATTTTAGACACTTCTTTTCTCTCCCTTCCTTTGCCTTTCAAAGCTGTTCTTTAGTTTAATGTGGGAGACCTAATTCCCCAGAAGTTTTTCTATTATTAATTTTAAAGTATGCCCGGGAAAATGCCCTAACTGCCCCGAGTCCCTAATGTGTCATACAAAAGCAAAGCTTTATGCATTTGTCCCCAAGTGGCTCCCAAAAACCAAATTTTCCTGAATGTCTTGATCTGCCAAGTGTGACAGCTCTTCACGTATTTGAAAGTGCCAAATATATATTTATATTTCCTTTCATATGACAACTTGTTTTCTTCTTCATCACCCCAGGTTCTTGGAATTCTGGCAACGTTTCAAACAGCGACGCGACAAAATAAAGCAAGATTGGATTAGGGGGAAGAAAAATAACTTGCGAGGCACAATCATTAATATTTAAGCTTTTTTATAATTATGTAGCAGCCTATGTGCGCTGCTGTGCGCTGTAAACGAGCACATATACCACCTTAGATGACTTGTGATGTTTATCACAATAGTTGTGTTCTACTTTTGTAGGTGGATCAGAATTAGACAGCATGACAGACCTAATCATCCTCGGAGGATATTCTCTTTTGCTCTGCGTGTATAGTTGAGACTGTTTGTGGTTATACATCTGTGTGCTTGCTCCATGTATTTGTCTTTGTCTCCATCTCTCTCAGGGTCTGATATGTGCATGCAAACACAATGTCTGGAGGGAGACATGACAAAAACTCCCTGAAGCCTTTGAGCTCCTCTTTTTTTTTGTTTTTTCTCTCTGTTGCACCACTGAGTAAAGTTAAATCCAAACAAGCAGGAGACACTGGATGTGCTGCGCTCAAATCCATCACTTTCCTCAAATTTGTCTCTTTTACCTTACTAGGTTGACTTATTTAGCTACTTTAAAAAAAATTATAATAATAAAAAAACAATTGAAAGCGAAGGTGACTCATGCAGCTTTGATTTTCTCTGTTTGATTTTAAACAGACAAGCCAGACAACCATGAAAAGTTTCCAGCTAAGTGTTAACTGACTTGGTATTAGCTTTCTGTGAATTCTTTCCTGTTATGTGTTGTAGAGGCAGACAAATATCCATATATTTGCACATCCTTATTATGTTCGATTCCCTGACACAAAGGAGACCACTGCCAGCACTGACATATTCGAAAAGAAAAGACTTTATTGGTTGCAGACATGAGCTTGATGCTACATTGCAGTAAAAAGAGGATTGTCCAGCTGTGGTCTTGCTTAATCTTGAGAAAAAATATATATGTCTAATTTGATTACTGATTATCTGACTGATACAAATGTAGCATAGATTGAGACAAGATCAAGACTTCAAAATAAGTCCCTGCCTGAGTCCCACACAAATAACACAGTGTAAGCTACATAAATCGCTCACATCAATCGATCAATATAAAATGCTTTATTTATCCCAAAGGGAAATTAAATAGGTTTTATGCTGCATTTGAATATTGTTGAGTTAAAAGATGCATTTCAATACTTTTTTAAATCACTTTGAGTTGTTTAGAACAAAATAATTAAAAATATCTTATTTGTTAAATAAAAATATGAACTTACCTTAGATGTCTAATTCTCTCCCTGTTAATAGTTTGCATTGTTAATAAGGTTGTACTCCTAATGAAAATAAAATCACTTCTCATTTAGCTTAAACATGCCTTCTTTTCCTTAAAATCTGTGGTTTCATATTAAAGCCTAGATGGCCTGTGCCATGCTAAGTATACTTGCATTTATACCTCTGAGTTAAAACGACAGTGTACTGTAGTCTGAAATTTCAACAATGCTGGCAACAATGGGCATAGCTAAAATAATCAAATTATTTGTTAGAAGTGCTTTTGTCATTCGTGCCTTGATTTATAGAAACACAATGTCCTATAAACTAGCTCTTTGGTTCTTGCAGAATCGTGGAAGTGAAGAATTTTGAAAAGCAGGGTCTCACTCTGTAATATCCCTTTTCAAAGTCTGTCCCTGACTGATGTGGTTAAATGTGAAAGTAATTGTGTTTTGTTTCTGGGACTGACATGTGGAACCCCACGGACCCCATCTTCCTCCCAGTGACAGGCAGAGATCCTCCCCCCTTGCTCTGTCTAATTAGAGGATGTAGCCCAGGGCTCGTGTCCCAGGAAGACCCATCCCCCTCCCAAGATGGTTCCCCTAAGAAACCCCTTAATTGGGTTCTTTAGTCATAGACTTCATTTTGGCTGGAAAGGCATCTGTGTATTGCTATCACCCCACAATACTGTTTGTATCGCTCTCTTGTGTTTTATCTATTCCTCTTTCTCTCTCTTTATTTCTCCCCCTCACTGGCCTTCTCTCGATCTATGCTCCTCTCTCCCTCTCCTCCTCTCACACTCTTCTCACTTAATGAGGCCCCATAATAACACAGCAGTTGTGCAGTTGTTTTGCTACCTCAGTCAAACAGCAGGATCACTGCATAGTGTGTTTCTAGTACCATTCACTTGTCTACTTAGACAGGGTAATGAGTATCATTTGGAGGTACAAAAGAGCCGGCTAACAAAAAAAATAAATAAAAAAAAGCGGCTCTCCGTCATCTCCGGTTACACCTCAGAAGTAGTTGCTCCGGATATTTAGATGTCTCAAAGTGTTTGAAACGTTATGGATTCAAGATGTATTTTTGTAGCCGCTTAGCGAGACTACATGGAATACAATGAAATCCATTGCTGTTGTCATCTCCGTCCTCGCCTAGCACTGTTACAGTATGACCATGACTCCCTGGGCACTTTGCTTCAAACAAGACTGTCTGTTACCAAGGAGACTGGGGTGGTTGTGGTGCAACAGTGTTTTGGGTCAACCCTCCCCACGGTCCGATAAGTGATGACTGTGGAGAATGCCAGCTGCTGTTGTATTTATTAATTTTATTTTTTTGATTTTTTTTTTGTTATATTCATTGGATAAACTAGCCAGCAGTAAGCCTGGCCTTGGGTCAGAGCTGGAAAGGATTACTCCCTCAGTGAACTGGTTGACAGTTGGGAAAGCACAAAGGAAAGACTGAGTCGATACTGGACAGCAAGTTCAACCTACCATTAAAGTGCAAGAGAGAACGTAACACTCCTGTCTTTCCCCAAGACCTTTTTTTTTTCCAAATAGCAAAAAAACACTTCGAACCGTACAACAAATCCCAGAAAATGACTCATGACTCAAATTATTGTTCCTGGCCAGAGAACTTTAGTGTTATAGTGAATTTAAGGAATTGTTAATGCTAACTTAAAACCAACATATGGCCATCATACTATTTCATATCTACCTTAAATTTCAGAACTGGAGTGCACACACTGGAATAGAAAAATAACACTAAAACTTTGCCGTTTTACACCTCTGACACTGTAGCGTACACTACTTGATTGCCTCAACAGCAAAGCTGGTCTGCCCTAGATTTGTATGGATATGTTAAAGCATTCTGTAGCACGTATGCACAATACTATCAATTTAAGTTAGTTCCCTTAACCTTCATTCTCCCTGACCCGATAGTCTGTATTAAATTACTACATATTTACTGCGATTTAGATTAAGACACTTTCATAGGTACCTCCTTTTTTATGCCTTAAAAAAATTCTGCAGCATTGACAGGTCATATGTAATGTCTGTAAAAGTCTGTCTAAAATTTCGTTACATATACGCTGTGTGCACAATTATTAGACAGGTATTTTTTTATTATTGATTACCAACTACTTAGTTCATTCAGAATGAACTCCAACATAAATGTTTAAGAAAGTAATTGTCAGTCTTTCGCTTTTTCTTTGCACAATTATTGTCGACTGTTATTGTGCATAATTATTGCACAACTAATAAAAAAAAACACATTGCAATGGAAAGAATGCCCTTCTTTCCATTACAGTGATAGCTTTTCCATTCAAATTGTCTGTCAGTTGCTTGATCAGTTGACCATCAACTTTTTCTGCAGTAGCAACCATAGCGTCCTAGACACTAGAGATGTGGACTGTTTGTTACTTACTGTAAATCTACTGCTTAAGAACTGCCTACAAGCTCTACAATGAGTTCAGGTACTATGAGGAAGGGGCCCATGTCCTACATTTTTCATCTTTAAAACGTTTGCTATACCCATCAAGTCATGGTCTTTTTGAAAGATACAGACTTGTTCTTGTACCACAGCTTGAAGAAAATGTATTTTAAACGCTGGGAGTAGGTTTTGGAGCTGATTTTAAGCCCAACTCCAACTCTAACAGGTTAAAAAAAGCTCAAGTTTAGCAATACCAGCCCAAACCAGTAACCCACCTCCACCTTTGTGCAATCTGATTTGAAGTTGAGTCCTATGCCTGTTACAGATCTAGCCCCAGGCTATTCCATCTAGTCTTTCTAGAGTCACTCTGGCTTTATCAGTCTATGAAATCTTTGGAAAATCTATCTTCAGATATAAACTTTTACTTTTCAGAGTCAGTTAAATCTCTTTTTTTGGCCTATTTGCCTAAAGAAAACAAGCTGCCTAATAGTTATGCAAGCCTTGATATAAGGTGTTGGATTGGTCTTTAAATTTTCAGTGAGTTAAAACCTTTGATATACTGTAAGCCTAAAAGAAAGTATTGCCCTTAGGTATTAACTGCACCAAACAGTGTATTAAATTAAAATTATTTAACTAACTTATTTATTTATTTATTTGCTGTCATTTTAACCAAGTAATATGTTACATTTTTGTCTTTCAATATTTCTTGGATATTTATGCATTTTAAAACAATAATGTAAATAAGTTTCAAGTATATTCAGTATATAATTATAAATAAATTGTCTAAAAATTTGATTGCTGAAAAACAAAAAAACAGGCTGCTTTCACTGGTTAGCTCTGTGCTTGTTTAAAGTGCAAGCAGCTTTATTTGTTCAGGAAACCGTGAAAAAGCCAAAGCTTGAAAAGTCGTTATTGCGCAGTCAGGTCTCCAACCACTCAATAAAACCTCCCTAACATTACACCGGGTAGAAAGAAGTTGACACAATGCACTTAACTTCTATTCAGCAGGTATTACCAGAATGCTAATCAAACTTTGTTACCGAGACGATTTAGCGTTACATGTAACTATAAAGCTGGACAATGTGAAGATTTTCCCTAATACAGCAGGATCAGATGAAAGGGAGCCTCTGTCTTTGAGTCCAGTGGCCTTTCTCTGCAAAGGTGATGCAGGAGATGCACCGCTATAGCCTCACTGGAGACTGGGCACTATCGATGGAGACCAGAGCAATGGGGAACCACAGAAAGAATGATTAGTTAATAAATCAGCTCCCTCGCCGACTTGCTCTTTCCTGGTTTCTGCTACTTCCCCTATCATTCCCCATTATTTTCTCCCTCCCTCTCCCCTCTCTCTGCAGCAGCATTAAATCCTGAAGACACATTGCACCTGTTTGCATGGGTACACTAGACCCCTGCCGGGTGTTCTCCCTCCTCTTCCACTACCCCCGAGGGCGCTGCAGTGGGGTGATGTAATCAGATGAAAGTGTCAAGTTTTCAAAACTGACATGGAGTCTGAGATGTGAGGAGAACAGAGAAAAGAAAAGGGGCGCTTGCTCCTCGTAAGGTCAAAGCTGGTGTGCTTTATTGATCAGCACAAAATTTAATTTAGTGTAGAATTGAGTTGCTACGGTTTACTTGAACACCGCTGGTAACTACAGCAGGCTTACATGGCCAGCAGGTGGTTGAAAGGATCGAGGAGGAGATTAAGGGTTGGATATAAGGGAGGGAAATGGATGATAAGGGGAATGGCGGAGTTTCAGGGGGAAAAGAAGTGGAGCTTGGATGAGAGCTAAAAGGCTTAATGGAGGGCATCTAATCCTAAATTGCCACGATTCTAGTGTGACACCATTAGTAACATCCTCTTTACGGGTGCAGTGGACATTTTGCTAATTTTCCTGCAAAAAGCAATGACCAAACTGCATGTGTGATATCTAATTTGTGCCCGCACACTGAAGGTATTTGGGGCACCCGACAATAGAGCAGTGGTAACTTGCCAAAAACTTGACAAGGATGAAGATTTGAAAGCGGATTTCCTCCCTCGCTTTCTCCATCCCTTTGTACTTATACACAGAACAGTTTATAGCTCCTCTGCAGAGTTCAGTATCCACAGAGACAAAGGTATCAGTTTCATTTTCTCTTAACGTTTTTTTTCTTTCCCCCTCTCCTTTTTTTTCATCTATTTCCCTTTAGTCTGCATGGCTGCCACAGCCACTGAAGTCGTTTAACACCGTCCTTGAGAAAGCCCTCAGTGTAAAAACTCTTGGCATGTTTAAGGAAAAAGGTAGAATGCAGTGTGTGTCAGGCAGAGCTGGGACCTTCAGATCGGAGGGGGGGCGTTCCCCAGAGGGGTTATTTTCCCCTCTAATAGCTGTTACGAGCCCTACATTATATCCAAGGAGCTACATTCCTTTGGGGTCCAGACATACGCACACTGACACAAACACACACTCCCACCTAGATGGACTGGCACACTCAGACGCAAACGCATGCACACTCAGTTGAGCACAAATTTTCTCTGTTTCTGTCTTTTACACACACACTCACACACAGTCAGTTCTAGCCACTTTGCTCTCCCCGAGTGTCAATATCCTGCCATTTGAAGTCACGTACTGCAGGGGCTTTTGGGAGTCACCAAGGAGCCAGGCTGACGGGTAATGGGCCGCATTCATTAATAAGGTTGCTGTGCTCCTGTCCCTCCTCAGCAACGCCAAGGATGTCTTCACCGGAGGGGGGATTGACAGAGTGTGAGGTGAGGAGGGAGAGCATCCCATGGGGAGTCTCCTCCCAGACTCACTTAAAGGAGCTTTATTTCAGCAGGAGAGATGGGAGAGGAAAGCAGAAGATGCTGTCCAGGAGCCGCCTGTTTAAAAAAAAAAAGGGCCCCTGCAAACCACGTTAACCCGTACCGGGGTCACAATCCTGCTCCCCGTCAAACACCTTATTACCCCACCTGTTGGGAAGTAATCACCCTAGCTGAAAGGAAAGCTGTTGAGGTGTTTAAATGCTTTATGTGGAGGCAGCTGAAAGGGTAAAATGGAAGGGATTGAATTCAAGGGAGAGCTAAAAGGCTTCTCTCAGTTCTGCTTGATGGATTCGGTACCAACAATAATGAAGGTGAATGATTTGGTAAACCGCCTTTACCAACTTGACACAATTAAACACTCAATAGATATATAGGTATTTTGGACCACACTCTGATAAAACCTGATAAAATCTTTGTGATGCTCAGTTTGAAACTGAATAAATTAAATTGCTGCCATGTTTGCAGCTGAACCGGTGTAACTTATAAACTGGCTTGTGAATCTATGTGTGAAATGAAAAAGGGTTGTGTCAGCGGTGTTGTTTGTGTATTTTGTGCATGCACGTGTGATGATGACTCTGTGACAGGTGTGTCTAGTCCATGCCAGTGTACAGAGTCCAAGGCCATGTTTTAAACAGAGCGCAGCAAGTGGGGCATGTAGTTGGCATTAAAGGGATTAGCAGTCACTTCAAAAGATGACCTGGATTCAGCCCACCAGGGACACCCGTTACACACCCCCTGGTCCATACTCCCTTTAAAGAACCTGGCACAGCTGCCCCTGCTACACCTCACTCTTAACTGTGTGTTCATCTTAGTGTGTGCGCGCGGTGGATTTATTCCAGAGAAACGGCGTAAAAGAGTTATAGCCTCACCTTGTGATGGCATCATGGTTAATTGTACACCAATAAATACTCACAGAGATGGGGAGGATCGAATCATCAGGGGTCTCCCCTGTACCTCTTAAGTTTTTATTTAGTTTTTTGTTTTGTTTTTTATGCAGGGTCCATGTATAATGTATTTAATAAGTGTAAGCACCTCTAAGGAGGATATCCTGTCATGTGTGTCAAGCACTTGGGATGGATTTGTTGCCATGGTGGCAGCGTTTGGTGGCAGCGTTTTGGATATTTTTCTTTCAATGGTCCTAAATTTTTTTGTTAAACCAGAACTCAAAAGGTAGATCAGAGTATTTGAAGGTATGTTGATATGCAAAACATACTAGTGGCAAAAGATGCAAGTCAAAAGATACAAAACTATCATTAATCAACTAACACCTGTGGCAATTGTTCAAACTTGCATACATATATCTAATCAGTCCAGATATCTGTTCTGCCGGTTCTTCAGGATAGTGGATCAGGTTATTATGCCAATTTGACGTGATAATACCACAGTGCACAACGTGAAATGACTTACCTGTAGTGAATAACTTCTGGCATTTTCATTTTATTTAAAACCAGATTAGACCAATGCAGACCTTTGTTGCCTTCAATCTTCAAAACATCAAGCAAAATTCTTCCTTTTTAAAACAATGCCAACTTTAAAGGTCTCTCAGTTTTGATTTTTGTTATATATATTTTTTATTTTTTTACTTTAAACATTTTCCTCTATATGGTAGAAGTCTGCTTTGGTCTTGGGCCCTCTCAAACTAGCTATTAGTTTTAGCCTCCATTATCAACTAGTCTCAATTTGTACTATATTAAGATGCAAAGTTTTTTATTGCAGGAAGGATATTATTTTTTTTATAATTTTCCAACAGAACTTCACTTAAAATTCCCAACCATAAAATTATTTTGTTTGATTAAATCTGATATACCAAAGTTAATGCTGAGTTTTGCTTTGAATAATCATGTATTTGCTATGTTTTTGTTTATTTTTTTCCAGAACCACACGCTGACTCAGCATAGCAGCTAACGTGGCAGAGCCCAGTGCCGTGACCAAGAACATGGATCGCATGATGCACAGAGAAAATCCTGACCGTCAATCATCGTCGGCACATTTTCCCACTGACTGACTGCTGTCCTGACCTTTCAATTCAGCCACACTACACAAGAAGGAGGAAAAAAAGAAGAAACAAATTCAGAGCAAGAAGATAAAAGAAGCCTTTCCGTTCTTTACTAATAATTGTGTCCAAAGTAAAGAAAAGGCCACCTTGTTTGTACATAGACTTGTTTATGTGTTGCTTATCTACAGGTATATTACAATCTTATACAGTATTTGCCTATGTACAGTTAAAAATGTTTGTCTAAAAAAAGAGTAAAGGCGTGAAAAATATCATTAAATCTGTTAAAGGAAATGGGTCTTGACCTGTTGTGTGAAGAGCCGTGCAGCTGGGAGCACAAGACTTTTCATCACTGGAACTCCCTTGTGCTGTAACCAGACATGGCCAATCATTATAAGAGAAAAACATTTTAAAAAATTTAAAGGAACTGAATTTACCAGCATAGGCAGATATCTTGTGTGCGTAACTGTCATACAGTAAATGTGGATGCTGGAGGAACAGCTGTGAATGACGGTGCAACAAATCTACACTGCCTGTGCTGGAGTTCATGCGAGAGATGGGGAAAATAAAAGCAACGCAGAGAACAAAAAAAGGAAGGATAGGGGACAGACAGAATGCTGATATATGCAAATGCAGTGACACAGATTTGGAAAAGGCTAGCTCCTCTGGTTGGCTCGTGAACAGAGGCGTAAAGCGCCCATGTGGCTCTTGGAGCGTGGGGAAATCTTCGGCCCACTGATTCAAACTGTACATTTCTGTTATTAATGTTTACTGCTTGTTGAAGCCAGAAGATTACTGGAATTTTTCTCCTTGTTTTTTCCCCATGTTTTGTTATCTGTATTTTTCACTATTTGAATTTAGGGCATGAAGACTGAGCCTAATCACAGAAAGTCTCTGGGATTAAACCGTAGTTCCAAGATACCATCCCTGGCTCTCCTGGAGAGTGCCCGTTTAACCCTCTTCCTTTGCAGCGTCTCATTGCCCACTGTTCATACTGGAAGCCACTGTGGCACCACACAAAACTCCTAATCCATCCTGTATTGTAAATGTTTTGCATTCATTGAACCTGAGATGCACTTTTGTATGAAACTTTCATGTTTTAACTTTCTGACTGGAAATTGTTCGTATACAGTTTACAGGAAACCACCATCTCCTGCGGCAAAAAGGAAAGCTATCTCCGATATTATTGAAATGTATTGTACAAATATAGAGTTCTGTATTTGGCAGACCTCGTTTTTTTTCTTTTGTGTTGCACATGTGATGGAAATAATAAAAACTGTATGAGGAAATGGGTTTAGTGTCGCTGGATTTGTAAAAGCTCTGTGTGTGTGCGTCCGTTGATGAAGGCATACACATGTAACCCATCAAACAAGACCTAAGAATGCTCAAACACAATTACTATCCAAAGCTTGCACTGCTTTTTTTATTGTAAAAAATTGCATCCTATTTTTTCTCCCTCCCTCGTGGCACTTGCTAACGAACATCTGAGCATCTTAAGGGAGGTCTTTGTTATTAATGACTCCATTACCCATCACACTGTGCGGTCCCATTCTACACACCCTCCTTGCGTAAGGCCTATTTAGAGAGACTGCAGCGCTCCGGGTGACCTGTGAAGATTCTCCTGCCTTTGTTGAATGGGAGATTAGCATCTGTCTGTCTCAGCAAATGATTCATCAGTGGTGACACGAAAAGCTGCCTAGGATTTGTTAGAGCTTTCACTTTTGTTTTGAAAAAGCTTCGCCGTGCAGATTAAAACTATGAAGCCTCTGTATACCAACCCATTTATGTTAAATATATGTAGTGGTTGCAAGATCTCGAAGTGGAGGAAGATGACTACAACATGCAAATCGGCACAGAGTGCAAAACATCAGATACATATGCAAATGATAAAAATCTACTTACAAACACAGACAAACAGGAAATTCACTTCTCTCCATTCAAACACTATATGCACAATTATGGTGTTTTGAACATGCCATCATTTTTAGGAATATTTTCTAACTCCAACTTAGATAAAACTAAATGCACAGCAGTTGATGTGTATCTGTGCAATTGTAATGAGTGAGGCTGTGGCCTATATAAATCTCTGAATAACAATCATGCAGCCTTAAACAAATGGACCACATAAAGAGAGATTTAATTGACTCTGAAAGATTAAAGTTGATGTCTGAAGAACGATCTTTCAAAGGTTTTATGGACTGATGAAATGGATGTGACCGTGGCTGGATCAGTAACGGGCACAGGGCTCAAAATAGACCATAAAAAAAAGAGATTTAATTGACAGAGAAAAGTAAAAATGGCCAAAAGCCTCTCAGAAGGATGCAGTAGTCTTGCAATTGCTAAAATATTGGGGTGTGATCACAGAAAGATAAAACGTATCTTTGAAAAGAAGCAATGAGTTAACTTCAACAGATTGGGTACGGATCAAGCATGAAGCTACCAGGTAACCATTATCGCCCAGTTCTCTCTTCATCATTTCCTGTTTTTTTTTTGTATTTAGAGGTACAAGATGTTCAGACATGGTCGTGGTAAGAAAGGCTACAACCCGATCACAACAATGATTTGAAATTGACTCTTGATGGACCAGATGTTTCAGGAAAAATTCTCCAACTTTAGTAAGGACATGCGTTTACATTTCCCTTGCAACCAACTTAAAACAAAAAATAGACAAGAAAACATTAAAACATAGAGTGGTCAAACTTCAAATCAAAGCAATCAAAGACAAAGTCTGAATAAAGCAAGCAGTGAATTCAGTTCAGGTTTAATTTTCTTTTATACCTAGATGTTTGATTTTGTTTTTTGGGGGGCTGGAGGGTTGCTATGCTTTTCATTGTTAAGTTCCTATGTTCATTTTTGATTAATTGTGAATATTAGGTCTGCCTTTTATACATAATCTAAAAAAAAAATTCAAATTGCTCTCAATCATTTGTTTTTACTTAGATGTCCAAGCTTCCTATGGGCGAGTAGCATTACGTTTCTATGACGAGGATTAAATCAATACGTCCCATATCCATTTCAGAGATGGTACATCCCAGCATTAACTATCACAGGAAATACAAACTGGGCATCCATGAAACAATTTTGCTAGCATCTCCCTTTGCCAGACACTTTTAATAAGCTTCAAGGGCATTTGAACAGATCCAGAACTTTGCTTTTGCCAGAGATTGGCCCACATCATCCATTACATTAAATTGGGTGGTGGCCTCCAGCTCATATTTATGATTTAATTAAATTCACTTGTGAGGCGTATCAAAACCACTGCGGCCTCGCTTTTAGCGCCAGCCCAAGCAGCTCGACGCACACACGCTTGCATGGCTACATACATTAGAACACACACACACACACGCTGCGTGTTCCTGACACATGCACAAGTGCAAGACTTTGTACGCGCTCTGGCAGAGGGTTCTCAAGGGTTCATTTAAAGCAATATAATTACACCGCTCCCAAGTATTCTTCCATCAGAAAGCAACAGAATGGATGGCTTGTTCAGAGATAACTCAGCCTGGCTGATCCTCTACAGTGCCGTCGCACCGCACATAACCTTAATGCAAGTGGCACTTAATGTTGCTAAGAGCCTGGCCAATCCTTAATGAAACTGGCCAGTGGGGCCAGATGTTTGGGAGTAGCTGAATTGGTGTTGTTTTTATCTAAGATGTATTTAAAATTGCATTTGTTTGTTTTTATAATGTTTTTTTAGACTTAAGAGCCACATATGCACAGTCCTCAGGAGGAAATGCAGCAGATTGTATCAAGACTTTATTAAAGAAATATGAGCTTCTGCTGAAGCCGTGAAACATACTGCAGTCCAGAAAGGTAAAAACGTGGCCTTTCATCCTGTTTGCACAAATATACATTCAGTGCTTGTCCCTTGTGTTCCAGTGTCCTTGCTGCTGCTCAACTTTGGTAAAAAATTTAGTTTGGTGAAAATTCCACATTGTTATGCTGTGCATTCCTCTGGTTGAAGGAGATCTCAGAGGTCTCTTATGGCATTCAATATGTGCGCCCAAGCATGAGATCCAGCTCCATTTGGCTGGGAGATCCACTGGGATTGTCTGAGGTAACCTAATCTCTCACATCGGCACTTCACATCCAAAGAGCCATCTTTTTAGTCCAGGAATATGTCAGCAAAATGGACACCTCAGCCCAACTATGGAGCTTCATCAGGATGTTGTTGATAAAACACAAGATTTTTGCTGTTGTCCCTGTGAGTTTTCCTATTTTGTAATTTTGGGATTTGCATCTGTAAAATGTTAAAATTGCAGTATGTTACACTTTTGAAAATGGACTTTTCTTCAAATAATTTAATTGTTCAAAAAAATAAAAGATCACTCTCACTATTTGAAAGGATTAAAAATATTTAAGGGAACATTTTCATTAAAATAAAAACAGACCAACACGTGACAACTGAGCTTTATCAATAGGGCCACTGTCTGCTGTGTTTCCCAAACAAGACAATTGACCCTTAATAATGCTGAAACAAAAGTATAGGAAATGCATAATTAAAGATAAAAATACATTGCGAAAAGAAAACAAGAAACCAATAAAATACAGACATATTTTAATAAATAAAAACATGCATGAAAATCTCTAAAATGAATAATAATTTAAGAAAATGTGAAAAGAAAACAAAAACATTTGTAAATCTAATTTCCACAAAATTCATTTGTGTTAGTAAGACCAACCCTCATAGTAATATATTTTAGCTGAACAATTTCTTTCTTGATAGAAATCAGTACATCTTCCCAACTTTTGTTTAAAAGTTCAGTTTTGTTTCCAAAGCATGTGTTTGGAAAAAAATGACTTAAACTAAACTGACGTTATGGGCAGCATGGTAAGGCTGAAGTAAATAGCGAATAACACATTTAAACCTCAGCATGTTAGTCAAGAATATTTGTATCTTTTGGCTAAACTTTGTTCCCTTCCTTTAACTTCAGAAACAAAGAAAATGCATCTCAACACATTTTTCCCCCGAGTAGTTGTGACAAATAAACAACGAACAGTTTTTTCTAAGGTGGAAATAAAGCAGAGAATGAAAAGAAAACTAGAGGCTGAACGCAAAATAAATCAGTAGCCAGATATGCATGGAAACTGATCACTGCAGACTGCTTCTGTGTTCACTCTTGAAAGTGGAAACACTGCAACAGCACCCTCCATGTTTTACATGGTTTGTTGCAGGTGCAAAATCAAGCGCGGAACATTTTCTATGGTTCTGTGGTTGCTTTCCCTGCCATCCTTGACAGCTATATAAGCTGTTATGATTTATAATAAGTTATAAAATCATAAAAAGGAAAGACGTAAAACATTGTAAATACTGTTTAGACTTTTAGTAAGGATTTTTATTGCGAATAGATGCAACATCTAAATGTTATCACAACACCAGTTATTTTAATAACTAAAAAAGGGAAAAGTTTGTTTAGTTAACATTAAAACAAATGTAGTAGATGCAAAACACACCTCTTTTTGAAACTGTTGCTTTATAAAAGTCATAGCTGGGCAATCTCCTATATTTTGATTTTCTGAAATCATAATCTTCAGAAAAATAGATGAAATTATAAGGTTTTTTGTAATTTTAGCCTTGTTGCAAAACAGTCATCATTGTGAACATTTCTGCATGTTTTAATCTCTGTTATCTAACAGCGCGATACCATTAACATCTAATCAGGCTGTTTTCTATAACAACTCAGTCCTCTTCACGGACAAACAAAAACTATCCTCCACTGTACCCTCTTTTAATGATCCCCATCTCTCCTGCCCTGGGAGAAGTGAAGGTGAGTATCCCCCTCCAGTCATCTTCCTCTGCCTCAATGAGACAGACACCTGAAATAGACAAGCCACTCTCTTTTTTTTTTTCCAGTATACAGTATGTGTGTGACTGCATGGGGGAGGATTTTCAAAAATGTATTTAACTCCAAGCAATGAAATATAGACCAGGTGGGGTCAAATTCCCAGTAACTCTCTTGGTTCCATGTAGCTAGCTCAGTTTGGTGAGTGTGAGGAGGACAGGAGAAGAGTCTAACAAGAGGAGAGAAAAGGAAAAGATTTTATTAATAATGCAGAGTACACTGTATGGGGCTGAAGGTAAAAATGGAAAACACTCTCACTGAATTGTGGGCTGTATTTAAAAGTTTTTAAGCACGACATAAGTTTCAATGCAATAATTACTTTTATGGCTAACTTTAAATAGAACTTTTAGTAACACTATTTCATATCATAAAACTGATTTCCCTATTAAAGAAAAAAAACGCAAACAAATACAACACCAAAAACTTGATAAGTAACTTTTTTGTCAAATTCAGAAATCATGAAAATAGGATCTGCATAGTGATATAATATAGGCTAAAATATGTAATATAACAGAATATAATAAAATAGAATAAAATATCCAATATGTCCCTCAGTGAGAAAATTCCACTGTTCCAGTGGAGAAGTGACTAATAAAATGAAAATATCTAGATTTTTACAAATTAAACTATAATAAAAATGAGAGTAAAATGTAAAATACAGTTTATTATCATTTGTATTATGCTTTAATACTGTACAGTTTTTAAAAATAGATTAAAATATGCAACTGAGTAGGATGATGGGATAAATGCACCCAATCTAAAAGGGGTCGAGAACCGATGAGAACAAAGTTTGTCAGTCCAGACAATCAACACAGGACAACAGCAAAACAACTAAAAGCCACATTTACTTCATTTTATTTTTTCAAATAACTTAAATCATATTTTGAAAACTCCACTTGCTTAAAGACATGAAGCAAATATATGATGCACAGCAAACTCCCAAAAGAAATATTTGAACACAGAATCTTCTTGCTGCAAAGTAACAGTTCTTCCAACTGTGTCATTGATTATTTTACAACTATTTCCACATTTTGACACATTGCAAGCCTCCTTTGCACATCTGACTGATAACATCTGAAAACCTATGGCTTAAGCTCGGATTGATTATCTGATTGATTATCTGTATCTGTATCGGACTGAGCATCTGTAAACCTTAATTTTCCCACAACTTTTCAATTGGATTTGTTCTGGAGTTTGACTTAGTGTGCTTTGAACTCTACTTATCATAAGGAGAAAAAAAGCCCAAAGGAAGATATACTGCCACTACCACGTTTTATGGTGAGGGATTTTGAACACAGCAATTTATGGGTTACAATTTTTTTTTTCACAATAATCTTTCCACCTTTAAGACAAAATATTCTGCCCAAGGATTTGTATTTTAGCTTCCCAATTCCTCTGTTTATATTACTCACACCCCTTAATCATCCCAGTCTTATTTCCCACAGTTCATCTACATCTCCTTCTCTCTCTCTCTCTTTGCATCTTTTGTATAGTAAACAAATCACAAACGCATGACAAGGTCTCTGCAAAACGCCCCCCCCCCCCCACACACACACACACACAAACACATACACACCTCCCTTTCTCCACTGACAGCTATTTGTTATTGTCTCCTCACTATCGCGCACGGGTTTGACTCCATCGCATGTTCTTTCTTCTGTTCTTCCTTTGCGTCAAAAAAAGTTAATTAAATATGGAACGATATGGAGCAGCATCTCTTTAAACCATCATGTCATTAAAATGGCATCCCTGGGAGATCAGCTTTAAAAGAGCTGGAGAACAATGTCTCCTCAGTTGGATATTTATGGGGCTGGTTATGTAAACATGCTCCCTTTATTCGCTATGTATATTTCATGTAATTATCACTTTTTGTAGCTCTCTCCCCTTGAGATTCATGGAGGCAAGAAGTTACTGGGGGAATGTCATTAGAGGAGACTATTGTTTCAGAGCTGCTGTGATACAGCACAAGGAAGAAAGGTACATTTTTATACAGGTAAAATCTTTTATCTTTATTTGACTTCACCGAACAATCATCGGCTAAAAAAAACAGACCTTCGATTTCATTCTCTGTAGTACAGCACACCACAGTATTTTGTCCACCTCCCTGCATGCTTTTGATCTGGAGACCAGGAAATTCACTGATGATTTATCAGTTTGCCAAGAAAACGATGATGCCTCTTTCTCAGCTTGCCCATGCCTCTGTCTGTTAGAGGCTCTGAAGATCTGGAATGAACTAGATTCGTTTTGCACAAAAAGCCAGTCACTGGTGCTTGAAGGCCTGGGTGACAGCTAACGGGAAGCTGCTAATTAAGAGGACTGGAGATCCAGCAGGGCGCCTTACGAAATATGGGCACCTGGGTTTCATATGAGGGGGCTGGGTGTCCATCACACTCGTGTTGCGCTCAGAACTTTGCAGTCTGCTATGTGCTGTGCGATTTAGCCCTGTTTTTACACATCCATTTTGTAGTGTGGCTGACTAAGGACCCCCACCTCTTCTTTTTTGCTTCTGCACTAAGCTAGGGACATGACAGAAGGAGATGTCATTGTGTTGCATGATCAAAAAAAAAATACTTGTCAGGGTACATTTCCTTTAATTCAGCTGCACTTAAATACATCCTGAGAAAGGTGAATACACACAATACAATTTATATGCACACAGGATTTAAACTCCCACATGCAAAACCTCCTACTCTCACTATTGTTCACAGAGTCTTCTTTGCTGTAGGGTCAAAATGTCTTTAACTAATCTAAGTGGCTCTGACTTAGGGGACAGTATGAGGTCTGCCATGAGTTGTGTCATTACACTTTTGTGCACCAGAGGCAGATACAGCTCCCGACCACCGCTAAACCTCCCTGTACTGCCATCCAGTCCGACACTGCAGACGCAGTAAACCTAAGTGAACCACAGTTTCTAAAGTCGACAGCAATAACCACTGCAGAATTGCTTTTAATCAACGTCTGAAATGAGGGTGACTTGAAGCGTCCCCCCATGCTGATTAAATGTAATTGTTTAATTGCCAAGTGCTGGGAACCCATCCTAAGAGGATTCCAATGGAATTATTTAATCTCTAGTCAGGAGGTGCACGGCAGGAAAAAAAGAGGAAGGAAATGGAAGAAGTGAAAAGGCCAAAATCAAGCAGAAATAGCCTTTTTTTTCCATTCTAAGTGTGTCCCTTATTAAATATTAAATGTGGTTTACATTTAGTTGGCTGAGAGAGTGAACAGACTGTGCTGGAACTTCAGCTTCTGAAGGGGTCATGATTCTGACCTCTGTCTGCTCAAAGGTGTGATATTGTCTGCAGTTTCTTTTCTATGGTTTGGCTTTATTCTGGAGTAGTGCAAATGTACACAATTGTTCTTTTTTTTTAGAATTAAAATACAATTGCTTCAATTTACGCCTGACACCTTTAAATGTAAAAAATCAAAATAAAAGTTAGGAGACTTCAAGATTGAACAGATAGTTTTGGATTTTGAAGAGAGCTTCTCTAGAAATATTTTAAAGCAGTGATCAGGAATCATACCTGCAGTAAAAAACACATTTTTATTTAGTGTTAATCCAGATTAGTTGATCATTAGGACAGAAGCTAAAAGCCAACCTAAATGAATGTTTTACTGCAGGTACTGATGACATAAAGAGACTTATTCTCTCATTGTGATATATTAACTCCAACAAGGTTCCTAAGAGATCCATGTTGATTAATAAAGAAGCTTTAAAGGCAGTTTCTTTGATCATTGACTGTTTTTTATGAGATCTGTAGTATAAACGTGACTTTGGCAGAGGTTTTTTTGTTTGGGTTGCCCTTAGAATTGGTGGTTCTGGTTAAAAGCCTCGACTCAGAAGGGCGGGATGAGGAAACAGACAAACACACGTTTCTTCACATCTCTTAATCATTATCTCCCGTTGGTATTTCCCTTTTAGGTAGACCATTTTAGGCTGGCATGATCCCCGACACCGCCTCAGTCAGCAGCCAATAAGATTGGCACACATGCCATGACATTTCAATCTATCATCAAAATCAATAGGAGCATCATCCCACTAATATCACTGGACACATTGCACAGAAAAAGTGTTCTTGCTGTCACATTTAAGAGTAAACCCAGCTTTGCTTTTTTTTTTTTTGCTGATGATTGCAGTTAAATCAGCCCCAGGGAAATGTGCTGGCATCTCTCTGGTCAGAGCTGCACTGATCCTCCCCTCCCCACCATCCAGTGGGCTGAGAGGGAGCAAGCGGTTGGGGGTGGGTGGGTGCTTTGTTCCCTGCAGCTGTGCCCTTATTCATAGCACCTGACCAGGGGGCCAGATGTGCGCACAGGCATCAGCAACTATTTGAGAAATGCAAGTCCCCTGCGAGACCACGGCACCTGCAAATGCATCCTCAGTATCCAACACTATGGTGTAATTACAGGTCTAACAAGTACGCATCTGGAAAGAAGAAGGTTTAATCTTATCAGATGAAGTTTACATAGACTGAGGTCTTTGAAAAACAGTTTTGCATCCTTAGCTTTTTTATGCACACATCACAAAAATGAACGAAAAATAGTCTGCATTTAGCCCAGACCCAAAAACTATAGGGCACTGTGTGGTCATTCACAGTGAAGTGCTAAAATCCATTTGATTTACTTCATTCCAGGCTTTCCACAAAACAAAAAAAAACATCAGCCACAGCTGTCGTTGATGAAAATCTTCATGAGCATTCCTGCCGGACCAAATTTAGAGGTATATATATTTTAACTGACAATCTTTGTTTAAAGCTAGATGGATAATATATAAACTTATTCTGCATATTAATATTAAAGGATAAATACAAAGCACTCAATTGCAAAACAACTATCTGAAGCAGTTTCTAACATCAGCTGAAGCACAGGACATGCTACAGTGACATATTTACAGCTAAAGAAGGGGGAATGCTACTTGAGCACAGTCAGTTGTGATTATTAAGTTTTTGTATGTTTTTTAACTGATTCTTGTCAGAAGATGTAACACGAATGTACTCAATAACAGCAAAGTAAAAGAGATAAAGCTAACGGTGAGCGTTCAAAGTAAAGGTTAATGATGACATCTAGTGGTACAAGAGGATACACACACTTATTTAATAATAAACTTCTTGCAGTGAAGAGTGCAAACAAAAGATAAAAGTACATTACTTTACATGAACCTTAAAGGGGTTTCCTTATAGGAAGGTGTTCTGAAGGTATAGCAGCAGAAACAAAAGAGGTTTGGTTTGAAAGCTTTTCCCTTTTAAATAAATGGTTATTACAGAAAGCCTTGTTTGGAAAAAAAAAACAATAAAAAAACATTTTCATATTTCATCATGTTGCTACCACAAACTTCTGCATAGTTTACTGGGATTTCATGTAATATGCCAACATAAAGCACCACACAATTGTGATGTAGTAAGAATTGTACATGAAATTGTCTGTCCACATTTGTTGTGCACTCTGCAAATCTATCTTTGATAGGAAAGTGGCAAGAAATTCACTGTATTAAAAAGAAAAGCATAAGAATTCCAATTAGTCCAATTTATCAAATTTGTAAATACAATTTTTGGGGGAAAACTAAAACTCTGCATTCCCCCAAACACAAAATTCCTGTCATGAAACAATGAAAGCATTGTAAGACTTGATGGGAACAAAAACACAGCTAAATTCCTGTGCTTAAATGGTCCCATCATAATTCAGAACAAAATTCAGCTCAAGATTTCATCTAAAAGACAACCTTCATCTAGTTTGGTGTAAAGACTTTAAATTTGTAAATTGTTCTACAAAGTACAACATCAATCTATGTTCCCTTGTGTTGGTCTATCATATTAAATCTCAATATAATACATGTTTGAAGTTGCAGATTGACAAAATATGAAAACAAAACCGTCGCTCTTTGACAGCAGAGGGTGATATTGGCATGTTACCATCCAGCTTAGGCAGTCATGTAATAAAATGGACAACAGTTAAAACATATTTTTAAAAAGGATATATAGAACATATTCTACTGGTACAAACAATTATTAAATTAACATATTTCTTCTAGTACATTTTTTTATTTTTTTTGTACAAGCGTCCCAGTGATACTTTAAATGTACACATCCTTCTTGTAAAGAAATAATGGTATTACCTTTGTGAAGATTTTCATGTGAATTCCTAATAAATATAAAAATGAACATGCTGCTATGCAGAATTCAATCATACACAATAGAATACACTTGGAAACTCATTTACAACCCGCATAACAAATTGTTGGACACGGATTGGTTCAATATCTGTTTTAATTAAATGGGCCATTGTTTCTCTGTGTCTTAATGTCACTGTCCAACACGCATGGCAGCTGAAGGTGGAGTTGTGTATCGCTTTGGGCAGAGAATCTTGCTGAACGCCCTGCGGAAGCTACTGTGGCACAGTGGGTACAAAACTGGGTTGATAGCCGAGTTAAGCCACAGGAGCCAGAAGGTGACTTCATACCAGTGATGCTGGATGCATCGCCCTCTGCAGGCAGCACGGATGATCATCAGTAGGGTGTATGGTGCCCAGCAGATGGCAAACACACATACTATGATGGCCAGGGACTTAGCTATTTTCTTATCCCTGGACAGACGGCTAGGCTGAGCAGCCCTGCTGGTTGAGGGATCCAGTTTACCCAAACATGGGGAGGAGGTCTGAGAGTGTATGGAGCCTCTTCCAGGCAGTTTTATCCCAAATCCCCAGTTATGGGAAAGAGGGATGCCTTCCGTCTGGGCAGACGCAGGTTCACTTGCTTGAATTTGATGCTGAAGCTGGGCATCCCTATGGTGTCGCCTCCTCCTTCGTATACTGAGGTAAATGCTGAGGTTGAAGAAAGCCACCGAGATGAAAGGAGAGAAAAACTCCAACATAGAGGCACTTAGCAGAAAGTACCAAGAGTAATAGAACTCTGCAAAGCACTCATCTTTAGGCACGCGGCTTCTGCCCACCACCAGCTCCCAGAATATGATTGCTGGCCCGTACAGGACAAAGGCCAGCACCCAGACTGCAGTCATCTTGATTATGGCTTGATGAGTCATGCTCTGTCTGGCTCGATAGCTTACCTGCAGGAAAAATAAGCATCAATCAAAAGAATTACTTTAATAAACTGCAATTAGAGCCACTGTTTCCTTATATTGCATAAACATATTGTAAAAGCCTTGCTTTTGTAACCATAACAACAGTTATTCATGTAGGGTTAGGATTGATGAGATAAAGACTCATTTTTGTTTGTTCATTGATTGATTTATTGTGATCATGGACTAAACCCATTTGTTCAGGATGACGAACAAAATATCAAGTGGCAAAATTGTTGGTACCAAATTCTTTACACAGACTCATCTGATATCTTGAAACATTACTTTTGCGAATTTTTTTGTTTTTTAAATTTTTGATTGGTCATCCGTGACTTTCAGTCAAGACAAGACACAGACACTTAAGTTTGTAGCTTCTAGCACACACACAATGAGTGGCCTGATAAAAAGAGGTGAAAAATAAATCTCTAAAGATTACTGTTGCAAAACTACAGCGAAGAGGTTTATATTAACCAAGTCTCAATTATGAATTCCATCTATATCCCCATTGATTACTTAGGACCATTTCCAGGAAAGGGTCTTTTTCCTTTCCTCCCATTACAGAGAATGGTAGGTAATGTTCAACAGGAACTTCAACAGGAACAACTATACTGTATGTCTTTTGGTAACACACTTTAAACTCTGCATTTGGGATGAAACAAGTGATTTAATAAAATACATTTTGCCCAGAATTAAGCATGGTGGGGAATTTGTAATGCTGAGGTCTTTTTTTTATTCCAAAAGCTTTGGAAACTTTGATAAAAACTATTGCAAATGTTTGGGATTGTGAAAAGGTAAAAAAATGACCTCTTTATAAACTCCATTGTAGGTAAATGCTACAGAAAAGCACACATGGTGTGCTGTTGACCATGGGGGGTGTACTATTAGCAAAATGGGTGTCAGCAATTGTGCAACTTCGTAATATTGAATATATTTATGTACAGTCAAATTTAATAAATTAGACTGTGCGTCATGATGAGGCTTGTTTGTCAGATCAAAAGTACTTTTTGAAAATACAACACTTGGGGCAATAAAAAAAAAAAGTTTTACTAAACGTGAATTTTTGTAAAAAAAAAATTAAAAAAAATAAAAAAATAAACACAAAAAATGTATCATCTAATGTAAATTTGTATCTTAAATGTGTTTTTTTTTCATTATCTGTAAGCAGGGAAATCACAATGAACTTAATTAACAACATCAATCTTTGTGTAAGTAATGTACGTAATTTACTAAAATAAATTAACTTTTCAATAACTAATTCTAATTTGTTGATTTCTTCCTTAAAACACCACGACCAAAGTCACCATCATCACCATCAGAAGAACATGTAATTTTACTTTGAAATATAACCTTAAAATAACTGTAGAACAGTGGCATACGTTCACGAATTTTGTAGGAACATGAAAAACCTTTGCCCAACAAATATTGACCAGGAGCTATCAAAATAAACCATATGCAACAATCCAACACCATGTAATGCTTAAAAGTGTGTGAGTGAGTATTAAGTCAATGAAGCACCTCTCATGACCACTCAACTCAATTAATGCCTCATCCTGCATCCTGGTCCGCATGTCGACTCAGTGGACCGCATACTTTAGAGCCTCTCCAGCTCCTCTGGAAACTTTTCAGTGTGGTCCTTTCTAATTAGCTTTAGTTCAGAGAAGATTAAACCTGGATCCACTTATGTTTGTACAAATTAGTTTGTACCTGACTCGGAAACCTGCTGCATGTCAATTATCTGCTCAAACCAAGAATCTAAATGTCCAGTGCTGTACAAAAATATTCATACCCCTTGAGGTGTCCCACTCACCATACCTAGGGACATCAATATCAAGTCTTGTCATAGTTTTTCAGTTACTTATCTTTACATATTTATAAACTGATGTATTTTTTATGTGACCCTTGTCAAGGGCACCTCAAAGAAATACATTAATACATGATTTAAGATGCTATAAATTTATACAGAATTTTGCAAATAACCTATAAGTAAGGCAGTTTGTTCCATTGGATTATATTCTAAGTCAGGGGTGCCCAACCATTTTTGTCCCAAGATCTACTTTTCAAGGCAAGGTGGGGGTTTGCAATGTTGACACTGGACTGGTAGATCTCGGGAGGTTGGCTAACCTCCCGAGATCTACCAGTCCAGTGTCAACATTGCAAACCCCCACAGATCATTTCCAGCCTGCAGTAACTACCCTCACAACACGTTTTGTTGTTGTCATACAACCATTAGACATCACATCTCTCTCAAACACACACACACACACACACACACACACACACACACACACACACACACACACACACACACACACACACACACACACACAAACACACACACCCACACACACACACACACACA
>JAVLVB010000458.1:6663-17644 GCA_032876305.1 Orestias chungarensis | reverse complement strand
ATATATATATATATATATATATATATATATATATATATATATATATATATATATATATATATATATATATATATATATATATATATATATATATATATATATATATAGGTCCACTTTTTGTAGTGTCACCAACTTGTTTCTATACTCGGCTACCAGATAGCTTTAACCATTTGTTTCCTCACAAGTCCCCACTTAGTGTTATTTCCTTTGCAACTGAATTCGGCAGAACATTTGCCACATTAAAATGTAAAAGAAAAAACGTTTTAAAGAGGTCATGGTCTCATGTTTGACATCAGAAAAAAAAAGAATGTGCAGACATATTAGGTCGACTTTAAACGCAGTTTTGTCTGCCAGATGCTGAAATTCACCTGTCTAACTCCAAGCTATTTAGGAACAGTGTGTTCCACTTACCGCTCTGGTGACAGAGAGGAAACGGTCATAGCTGATGAGTACAATGCTGAAGACGGATGCCGAGCAGAGCAGATAGTCTATGACCAACCACAGCTTGCACAATCCTCGACCCAGCGTCCACCTGCCTGTTAGGATGTAGGGGATATACACTGGGATGCAGAACGCCCCTACACAAAATTGGTTTGGAATGGGATGAGAAGCCAGCAACTATAATATGCTCTCTTTTTAAATCACTTTCGTAACAAGTACAAATCACTTTCAAAATAAGTAATAAAAAAAAACTATAGACTAAAAATATTCACATAAAATGTCATAAACATATGTCTATCACTGCTAAAAAATATATTAGTATCTAAAAACCCCATTTTAAAATTTTGTCCATACATTTTCTCTTTAACATTAAAAACTAAACTTGGTAACATAAAGGAAACCCTATAAAGGGTTCCAAAACTTTATAGTTGGCAGGCAGGTAGGAATAAGTATGCGTCCAGTGCTTATGGAAGAAGCCATTGTATCAGAAAAGTTGTTTTCCTAAAGCATCTGCATAGGAAGATTATTAGATTAAGATTAAACTCACCCACAAGAAAATCTGAGATTGCCAGATTCAGGAAGTAGTAATTGCATTGTCTCCTCAAACTCTTGTCCACCTTAAAAGCCAAAATGACCAGCGCGTTGCCCAACACTATCACCACGACCAAAGTCACCATCATCACCATCAGAATGACAGACATGGGTCCTGAGAATGCGAAGCTGCTCTGGATTCGTGTGGAGGGATTGTCAAAATAGTACCCGCTGGAGTTGGAATCAGTATGTTCCTCCGACATGGTGGAGATAACAATCCTTAACAGGCAGGTGCCAAAAATAATAATAAAGCAGCAACAGGTGCCGGGCGGAGGGAAACTGCGCTCAGAACCATCATATGTGCTCGGACCAGCTCCCCGGTGAAACTGAGCTCAGTGCAGAGGAACGTCCACGAGAGAGCGCAAGACTCGCTGCCATTACGCACGGATGGAGACCTGAGTGGAAGCAGATTCTCTGCGAGCTTCTTAAGAGATGTGATTCTTAAAAACAAGACAATTAAAAATGGTGGTGTTAAGAAGAATTTAATCAGACAAAAAAAAAAAAAAAAGAGATTTTATTTTCTCTTCAGAATGACATTTGAGCTCAGTGAACAACCCAGCGTACCTAATCTGTTTTATTCAAATGTCAACCTCATGATGTGAATCCACACTGTTTAACAATCCTCTGTTGAAAATCTTCATATTTGATTCTCAGACACACATCTCCTCTCTCCAGTAGCCACAGGGGGTAATAAATGGAAAGATCCTCAGCAATAGATGCCACAGTACAGGATCAAATGCTCATTAAACATATAGAAGCAGTAGCCTAGTAGTTTTATGGAAAAAAATTACATGAATAGTTTAATGCAAATATAATTAAAAAATACAAGCTGTTTAATACGTAGGAAAAATTACCCCACGTCAGAAAACTTACAATCACCCAAACTATATATTTTACTAACTATATATTTTATTCTGTTTTATGCAATGTAGGCCCTTATCAATAAACTAAAATATAACTAAAGTTTATTTCAGTAATTCCAGGGTGAAGCTTTTAACAACACTGAAACACAAAAAAACTGCCTATTCATGTTGCTATCTGAAAGCATGTTGACAGAAAGTTAGTTGAAAGGAAAAGGTGTGGTCTAAAAATCAACACACACAACCTGGATAAATGCTTTAAAATGCCTGCTGGCCTGGGACTCTGTTAAAAAAAAGAAGAAAAAAAAGTCTGCTGGCAGTGCGAATATCAGATAGATAGACCAGCCCTGGGACAAGCCATAGAGGCAGTCAGGCCAGCAGCGTGTGAGGAGGGAAAGATGATTGGTTTATTTCGGTTAAGACCCGCCCCAAACGTCCGTATCAACCACACAGGTGTGGAGGGAAGGGGCGTGGCGTGTGTCTGTTGACTGCAGTTCGCGCGACGGGCGAGCAGTGTTGCCAGATTGGGCGCTATATACAGTAAGATCTATAATGTATTGTCAGGAGGAACCTAAATAAACTATGCAGAAAAGCCGAAGGCCACTAATACAGCCACCCATACAATATGCACGGATGCAGTAATTCATGCAAAAATAGTCCATAACAAAAAAGTATGGATTAGGTGTCAAGACTTTGTGTCAAGGGCTGGAATCACAAAATGAACGGAAAAAGAACTTTAAATATTTCTATATGCATTTTAAGACTAATATGCTTTTCATATTTCTGTTAACTGAGGTACACCAGTAATAATCTGTAAAATTGGCCTTTTCAGGGTCTTTAAAAACACTGAAACTGTTTTAATATTAACTGCTTTAGAAATCATAAACGTTCAAGACAGAAAAACAGCAGACAGTTGACTATTTAGTAAAAATTTAAAGTGGAAACTAGGAAGGTTGTTATTTTAATGAAAATAATCCAATTCAACTAACATATGCTACATCTGTATTTGACATGAGGCCTATCAGCAGCACACAGAAACTTTTAAACGAACTGAGTAGTTGTGAAATAAAAAATGCAACAATTAAAGGTGAAATATGGCACAAGCTACAGTAAATTTGCAAGCAAGTTAAAGCACGTTAAATTCCACTTAAATGTATGATTTGGACAGTTGCAGGTGTATTTTACCAAAAATACTTCTTTATCTATATATCAGACTTTCCTCCTTCAGGATATTTTTCTAATTCATTTTTTCTGCTAAATTTAATCCAATGTATTTATTGCATTTATAGCACAATTGGTTTTAAATTTTAAAACAAACTGATAGAGGTGAAATCTACAGTGGTTTTTTATTGAAATACATAATTTGTGATGTCATGGAAACCGACTGAGCTGTCATGGTAACAAATGCAAATAAAGATGTTCAAAAATATGATTTAAAATTAGGACAAATTCTTTAGACGTTTTCCACTTTATTGTGTGCACAATATAACCAGTTTTTTTTAAATACAATAGATTCTTAAATGTCATAAATAATAGGTTGGCTGTTCAATCCAAATGTCTATGTTTAATCAAAGGTCATGCAATAATGTGGAGCTACTGCACTTTAAAAAATAATATTTTCCTGGTGTAATCCGTCTCCATTGGAGAATTTTCTATTCATGTTTCCATAACAATTTCTTTCTAGTGTGAAACAGGATAAAATAGCACATACATATTAAACAGAATCGTTTTTCTCGGGGAAACAATCAGTTGAACAGGTGCAGCCTCTAGATCTGGAAATCCAAAAGCAGAAACTTATTTAAATGTCGAGGGCACTCAGAAACAAAGCAGTGTCACGGAGGATCCACAAAGGCTTCCAGTGCTGCCAATTATATCAAGCCCTGCTGTGGCTCACTGCCACTTCGCCGCACGAGTGTTTGTGTTTGGGTGCTGGCTTGGAGTACAGATGCTATCATACTTTGATTGTGGCAGTCCGTCTACAGCAATCACGGTTAAAATGGTTGCCAAAAAATAAATATTGAGTTTTAAACGTTTTTTTTTCTTTCTGAACTGCATTAATATGAATGAAATGACAAAGATCAGTCAAGCTAATTTTTCAGCTGACTTTGACAGGTTCTGCTCTGAAGTCGTAGCTTTATATGAATAATTCCTTTGAAAATATATATTAAAAAATGTTAGCAGGGATTACAGAAAAATATGATTTTAGTCTTTCTTAATTCCATCCATCACCATTTTCCTACATACCATTTTTGCCATCCATCCATTGTTTCTTTTAATGTTATTTTTTTCTAAATAAGACACATTTAAAAAAAAATTATAATATTGAATGAAAAAAGTCTTGTATCCTGTAAAAAATGTATTTATCCTATTGTGCAGGGTTTTCATGCTGGTTCACTCATGTGGCAAGAAAGTTTGGATGATCAGGATACCCAACCCTCTTAAAAACAGAATAAATAGGCCTTACAGCATACCTTTTGTAGATTATCATGGAGGTTTTATGTGAAAAGGAACATAATTTTGAGATGGAATGTTTTTTCAATAATACAGCCAGAGTTGCACTTAAGTAGTTCAGATCTCGGCAAAGTGACTTGTTAGAGTGGCTTACTCAACATCCAGACTTAAATCTGCATGACAACTTTTAACTAAACATATGTTTACAGATGCCAAGCTTTTATTCTTAAATAAAAATGAAATATAGTTAACATATATACAAAGTTATCTAGAGACGAACACCAAAAGACATGCAGATGTCTTACATTCTATAACATGTTCACTCTGCTGGACTAAACACAGATGCATTTTTAAAATAGGTTTGGCCAAATTACAGAATCCACAGAAATTTTGCTCTGCCAGTCTTTTGATGTGTTGGTGGCGACAAGAGTTCATGAGCCACAGATGTTTCCAAGAGAAAGCCAACTTCATCTAAACAACAACATAATCAATGTGTAAAATAAAACGGAAAAAACATTGTTTGTTAGGTTTCATGTTTTATTAAGTTAAAAAAATAGCATGTCACTAAAAATATTTCCATCCCTAGCTATTTTTACCAAAGGAAACAATGCAAACCTTAGATCTCTTTTGAAGTGAGGCCATTATATAGGAAAGAACACATTCACACATATTTCATTTAATCATGTGTTGCGAATAAGTCTAACTAATCCAAATAAATACAGGATAAAGTTTTCTTGCAGAAAATCAAAAAAAAAAGTTTGTGAAAATAGCAAGAAACATACTGCATCAGCATGCTAAACCTAGGTTTATTTCTACTGAGTAAAAGACACACATCCCATGGTAATCGTAGTGTTTACAGCACATCAGAGTAGAACAGTATGCAAAGTGAAAACTGATCACTAACTAGTTGTTTCAACCCATTGTTGGATAGGTCAACAACCTGTTTAGCAGAGCTGCTTGTGAGAGGAAGAGCGCTGGCATTTAATTTATGTTGGATATCCACAGAAGCTCATTGACATGCTGAGGGTGTGCCGCATCGTGACAGTATTTTTTCACTTGTTAAATTTTTCATCTCACCCTCAAAAGCTCCTTGCTGGTTAAGTACGCCCACAGATTTTGCCTCTTGCTCAAATGTTTTTTTTAATTTTTTCTTAAATCAATTGAGGCGTCACCTTGCACTAGGTCTTCCCATTGGAATGACAAAATGTCCTTGACGAAATTTAAACAAATACAATATCATACAATTTTAGCTGTAAATGTACTTATAAGCTTTCAAATTTCCTAAAATGAGATCAGGCTATGTGACTAATTTTAAGAGATTGATCCCACAAGGTTTTATTAAAAAATGAGACAATTAATTTTAAAGCAATTCATCTGTTGTTATTAAAAAGTGAAAACTATTTAATTTGACATTGTGGGGCTGACAAGTGTCGAAGCATATGCTGAAGGCTTAATGTTTAAATAGCAGACCTGCAACACCAAATCAAAAAACTAAAAGAAAGTGCTGCTAAAATTTGCATATTCACTCATCTTCAGCATAATATGTATTTTAATCATCTTCTATTTAATATATTCTCTTGACACAAACATAAGCATATAGTAAAAACAATTAAAATGTTAATTTAAAATAGTTTTTCAATAAGTGTTTGTATACAATAAAGTGGAATGACACAAGTATTTGACACATGAAGAAAAAATAAAAAATAAAAAAGTGAACATACTCCCAATCAACTATCACTGGGGGAGCTGGTAGCTATTTGTATTGTACACTGACTGCGTTGTACTGCCACTGATAACCAAAGAACAACAAAACAACACAGATCATGATAGTACCCCCTTTAAGACGGGATACTAGACGGCGAGAAAAAAAAGAAAAGAGTGTCAACGGATGCTGGGAACTCACTCAGGGCGCCAACAAGGAACTGGTGTCCATCCAAGAGGGCGGCGACACCCACAAAGAACAGGTGCCCTGGCTGGCGAACTGTCCTCAACCAGCTGGCTGGAAGTTGAGCCCAGGGGTGAATGATGTAAAGCCAGCTGGCAGGACTCAGATGGGTCACTCCTGATCATCTCTGGAATCTCTGGAGCAGTAAGCAGGTCGCACCGACACTCTCGGGAGTAATGTGCACAGGAGGCTTAGGCAGGCCATACCAGATCCCCTCTACTTACTCAGGCTCAGGAACTGTCCCTCCTTCTGACTCCAGCAGGACCACAACATTGAGTGATTGGCCAGATGGCTGGGCTGAAGCTGCTGGGTATGAGGACTGTGACTCAGAGATTTTTGGGGGCTGTAGCTCAGCGTCATCTTGGAGCTGTAGCCCAGGCGCTTAGTCCTCTTTAGACCGGAGCTTATTGACTAGCTCCTCTTCAGGCAAGAGTTCAACAGCTAGCTCTTCCTCTGGCTGGAGCTCTGGGGCTGCTACAGGGAGCTGTACCTCTCAGGCTGCTACGGGGAGCTCTTCAGCTAGCTCCTTTTGGGGCCGGAGTTTAGGCGCTGACCTGTCCTGAGGCAAAAGCTCAGATGCCTTTGCAGGCTGTAACCTTGAAACCTCTGGTGGCTTGGGGAGCTGGAGTGAGGTCAGAAAAATAATAGGCTCTGCCTTCGATTCACCTGCTGATCTCTTATGGGGACGTGTACAGCGAAGTTTAAGAAGAAAATTACCGGGCTGAAGATCTCAGGGGGTTTTCCAGGGGAACAGATCCCCTCTGTTCCCGTAGAACATGGGTGCCCACACTTTTCAAGCTTGCGAGCTACTTTAAAGATGAAAAATTCTAAGGTATCTACCCCACCACCACTATTAAAAAAAAGCGCAACGCCTATTTATTTTAAATTATTTAAATAATTTTTATTGTATATTTTGTCCTTTTAGGATGAAGTATAATTAAATTTAATCTATAACAAATATGAATTTGTGTAGCATAACTGTATTAACCCACTGTGCAATGTGTGGATTCCTCTCCAAACACAAGCAGATGAAGATAAGTCTATAAATACATACATATACATAAATATATGTAGAGTTCAGGGGGGTTTGGTGCTACCCCAGCCTCCAGCTCCGCCTCTGCTTAGAGAGACTGGGAGACTTGCCGTGCGACACCGTAGTTTGCTAAGAAAGCTAACGCAAAGCTAACATAGAGTTAGCTGATGGGCGACGTCATCTACTTCCTTTAATGCCGTGCGGTCGACCAGCACACCTCCCGCGATCGACGGAAGTTTTGGGAACCCCTGCCGTAGAATAACTCCCTCAGGTCAGAAGTCTGGATCTGGGGTGGTGAAACGGAATAGGGAGAAGTCGATTTAGAATCAAAGGGCTCAGAAAGGGAAATTGTCAGTAAAGACCTTAATTTTACAGCGGGGAACACAAGATAACTGTGAGTCTAGAAGGTGATGGCAGAGGCAGGGAGTCCTGTGAGTCTTTACTGTGGGAATTGAGTCGTCTTTAGAGGCTGATTTGTTTCTATTACTTTCCTTAAATTAAATACAAGTATTGAAAACGATTATGAGTAAAATCTTCCTCCGTTAGGGAATCAATGAATGAACGGTGTGTAGAGTGGGCAGCAGGGGGCTGCCCACTCTACACACCGTAGGAGGAAATACACGAAATTAGAGGCTGAACAGTAGCTTACCGGTGTTGAGTCGGTGCCACTGGCAGATGGCTCGGAAAATGCCATCTGCCAGTGCCATCATACTAAGGAGTTGATTCAGCAATTTGACTGAGGTTGTCACGAAACCATATAAATGACTTGAGCAGAGGTGGAATTTGAGAAGATAATAAAATATTTATTGTCGGAAAGAATACTGGCTGAGAACTTGACAATGAATAATAATGAACCGGAACGGAGGAGCAAGAAAACAACTGCATAATAAACGACATGAGAACCGATTAGAAAACTAGGAACAAACAAATCAACAAACTTAGAGGAGGAGTGGGAGAAAATAAACTGAGGAATAAAAACAGATGTACAACTCATATAATAAAGCAACACGAGAACTGACCAGAAAACAAGGAATAAACTACGAGGGGGAGAGAATTAGAATGGTGAATGTGGCAGACTTACCCAAGGCTTAGAGGGAAAAGCAACTCTGAGGGAAAGCTGGAGAGACTGGGTACTTCGAAGGGAGATGAGACAAGGGAAGGCAGTGCAGTAATCAAGCAGGGAGTGAATGAAGGAACCAAGCTTAAATACTTAGCAGAAGGAGGTGGAGCAGTGGGGTGATTAATGCATCATAAGAAACTGTTGCAAGTGATAATGAGGGACTGACAACAGAAAGAAAGAAAGAGAGAGAGGAGGAAACAGGAGAGTTCAATGAACAAAAGAACAATTCAGTAAACACTCAATGATACTAATAAAAAAGGATAAAAAAACTAATAAAGAGGAGGCTGCACATTGGTGCAGTGGGTGCAGAAGCACTGTTTCCATGCAGCAAGAAGGCTCTGGGTTCGATTCCACCTTGGGTCTTGGGTCTTTCTGCAAAGAGTTTGCATGTTCTCCCTGTGCATGCGTGGGTTCTTTCCCGGTACTCCGGCTTCCTCCCACAGTCCAAAAACATTACTGTTAGGCTGATAGGGCACTCTAAATTGTCCTTAGGTGTGAGTGTGTGTATGAGTGATTGTTCGTCCTGTATGTTTCTGTGTTGCCCTGCAATGGACTGGTGACCTGTCCAGGGTGTATCGCCCGTTGTAAGCTGGAGATAAGCGCCAGCAGACTCACCCGACCCCAATAGGGACAAGGGTGTATAGATGGATGGATGGACAATAAAGAGGACGTAAACTAATAACCACAGAACAAAAGAACAACAAAACAACACAAATCAAGTGTGTTGGACAGGGGACAAAATTGTCAAGTTTCAGGACGATTTTACTTTAACTTTAATTTCTTCATTAAAACAACAACCATTTCTCTCAGCCACAATGAAATCAATGCTAATAACAGAAAAAGACTCCACAGCTGAACAAAAAGCACGTTCAGATTCATTAAAATTTAAGACATGACAATAGGGAAAGAATATGTTGACAATTCTGGTTGGTTGAGAGCAAAATTAATAGCTTTGGATTTCAGTACACACAGATGGGATGGTGCCTCACATCATCACAAAACACCAACAGCGACTTTCATTTTTTTAACCTAAAGGGATGGGGCTGTTTATTAGCATGTAAAAATGGCAGACTTTACTTAATTGAAGATTACAAATTTTTAGGGTAGGGTAATGACATACAGCGAAGCAAACTCTGTTGGTTTAAAAAAAGGAAAATAAAGCACCCAATATGGTCCAAGATGTGGCACTCAATGATAGGAGTGGCAGATCTCTGCATTATAATGTTGTACCTTGTACCTGCATTATAATGTTGTGTTGTACTCACAGCGTCTATTTGCCTTTGGAATGACATGTACAAGTCCTGCACAGAGGTCAGGGGGATTTTAAGCCATTGTTCTTGCAGGAAAGTGGCCAGGTCACGATGTGTTGCTGGTGGAGGAAAATGTTTTCTGACTTGCTCCTCGAAAACACCCCAAAGTGGCTCAGTAATATTTAGATTTGGTGACTGTGCAGTTTATGGGAGATGTTCAACTTGACTTTCATGTTCATCAAACCAATCAGTCTTGGTGCATTGTCATCCTGATACACTGCACCGATTTCAAGATGCAATGTTTGAACCATTGGATGCACATGGTCCCCCAGAATGTTTCGGTAGTTCTTGGCAGTGACTGACATTACCCTGGATACCGTGGCTCTTGATACATAACAGAGATTTGCTGTTATGGTCACAGATGCGCCACCAAGGCGTGCACCAACAATTTGTCCTGTTTTGAACTCTGGTATGTCACCCATGATGTTGTATGCACTGCAAAATTTTGAGCGAAACTGTGCTTTTCCCCTGATAATTGGACCTTCACACTCTGCTCTTACTGGTGGAATGTGCAATTAATGAAGATTGGCCACCAGGCTGGTCAAATTTACCCATGAAACCAATAAAATGACAGGTGTTTCAGTTTCATTGTCAACCCCCTGTATATATACAGGGGGGTAATTAATATTTGAACCCCCTGTGACCATGGACGAAATTTTGATTTCAAAGATAGGGGTATTTTTTAACTCCTTGAACTCGCCGATAGGTGGTCACATAGTTCATGTATCTCCGCATAGGTCCAAACATCTCAGCCCAGTAAGTCAGTTTGAACGGCTTCTGGTGTGAAAACGACTTTTTTCACTTTCCCCCACAAGTTTACTTACCTAACATGAGAATATGGCCACAGTGTTTCATAACTTACAAAAACATTGACAGAAGTAAAAATACCTATATTAAAAAGGAAAGTATGTTGCTGTATATGTTTTGATTGAAGACCAGGGATGAATGTTTAACTTGTGTCGAAGACATAATTAATATAATTTTTCTTTAATGCAAACTTACTTGATTGTGCTTGTAGTCTGATAACTTTGAGATGGCGGAAAACAAGATGGCGGCGCACAGTAGTGCAGCGGCTTCTCACGCTCCTAGTGAAAACCCTGAGTTACGTAGTTTTTACGTCGGTTCCGAGCCCAAACTTATGCGCCTTATGCGTATGAGTTATGGACGGACTGAACTTTGTAGGTTTAAGGACAGTTTGGTCACTAATAACCTAGATAATAACATCAGAGC
>JAVLVB010000456.1:739238-766692 GCA_032876305.1 Orestias chungarensis | reverse complement strand
AAATTGATCAATGATAGATGGATGGATGGATGGATGGATGGATGGATGGATGGATGGATGGATGGGTGAGGATGGATTGATGGATGGATGGATGGATGGATGGATGGATGGATGGATAAATAGATGGATGGATGGATGGATGGATGGACGGATGGATGGATGGATGGATGAATAATGATGGATGGATGGATGGATTGATGGTTGGATGGATGGATGGGTGAGGATGGATTGATGGATGGATGGATGGATGGATGGATGGATAAATAGATGGATGGATGGATGGATGGAAGGGTGGATGAGGATGGATGGATGGATGGATGGATGGATGAGGAATGATGGATGGATGAGGATGGATGGATGGATAGAATAATAATGATGGATGGATAGATGGATATATGAGCAAATTGATCAATGATAGATGGATGGATGGATGGATGGATGGATGGATGGATGGATGGGGAATGATGGATGGATGGATGAGGATGGATGGATGGATGGATGGATGGATGGATGGATGGATAGAATAATAATGATGGATGGATGGATGGATGAAGCTGAAAGTGAGGTGACCTCATCAAAGCCAGGAAAGTGGATGGAGCCACATGCAATCAACATCGCTAACATGGAGGACGACACTCAGGATACAACTTTTAGTTGGAAACTAGTAAATGAGCCAATTTTCTCCCACAAAACATAGACTTTAAAACATTAATTTCTTCTACTGGTAGATTTTAAACATTTCAAACATTATTTTCACTTAAATATTATGCAATTTATTTCAGATATCTCCAGATTTCCAAGAGGGATTTCCAGAATCTGCTGAGAGGCTGAAATCTATAATCGCAGCCAAAAGTCTGGGGAAACTTTTGGCCCCCGGAACGTGCAGCAGTTCATTCCCAAACATTTCCAGAGGGCTGTTAAAGGAGGAGGTGATGCAAGGCGGTGGCAAGCGTGCTCCTCTTTCTATGTGTGAGAATTTGCAGAGACCAGCTGTTCCCGCTGATGAGAACTGCATCTGAGCGAGTAGAAACTTTGTCTGGTTAGTAGCACAGCACAGACAGCTAGGAGACTCAAAATAAACATGCGGGATGGAAAACACTAGAATTACTTGTTTTTGTATGGGAAAGGATTGCAATAATTGAATATGTTGAGGTGATATAGGAGGATAAGTGTTCTCTTTATTCCAGACTGCAATAAGAGAGCTCATAAAGCCTTGCATCTTTGAGCACACATCCTACCAGATGGAGTATAGCATGTGCTGTGATGTGTCTAATCAACAAAAGTTGAAATCGTGTCGAAGATAAGTGGAAAATTTGCTCAATTTGAGATACTTATAGCCAGAAATTCAACAATCACTCTCACAGAAAGCAGTTTTCGTCTTTGTAAACTCACACAGAAGGTCTAAAATAAGCCTAATGGGAAAAATAACAGGTCAGAGGGCGTCTGGGAGCGTTTATCATCGTAAAAAGTACAACAATGAGGATTCCAGATTGACGTACGAGGCGCCAAAATTGACTCGGAGAACCCTCAGCTCCTGTCCAGGGACAATTGTGTTTGAAGTCGAGTCAGAGCATAGAGAAGGAGCGCAGCCGTCTGTCTCGAGGCGCGCAGACTTCGCTTTTCTAACCAGCTTCTGTTGTCTCTTTTGTAATTAAGCAAACGAGGTTAGCAAGACTCGAGTACCCGAGTTCCCGACGAGGTGTTAATCGAGAAAATGTGTGCAGACGGAGGGCAGGGTGAGGGATTTAGCGCTTCGAATCAAAAAAGCCTCATATGCAGATGCATTTTTTCCACAGGATGGAAGGCAGACATTGCGACATTGCTCTCCTAGCAGAGCTATAAGCGCTCGGAGTGTCTTGCAGACAGGTTTGAGGGCTAATGAAGACAACGCGAGCTTTTATTTGGCCTGCATGAGGAGAACTAATCAATACGGGCTCTTTACTTGGTCCTAGACGTGCTCTGGTCTCAGGCTGGTTCTTACAGTAAGGGCCCAGCTTTAGGGGCACTCTGCAGGAGTAAAGAAGGTTAACAGGCCTCATAAAAAATGAAACCTCAGCGGAGACAAGCTCATTCATGCATTTCCTGTCGGATCACCTTGTTTAAAACGTAATGATGCTTAGATTGAGGATATTCCCTCAGCTGCTGCAGTCCGTCGCTGATGGACATCTGATCTTTCTGGTGTTTTTCTTCAGGGTCTTGTAACGTACCTAATCAGAAAACTTCTCATATGATACTTTGTGCAAGGAATTCACTTTAAAGATGTAGTTCAGTATGATGAACCAGCAGCTAATTTTCGATTGCAAGTTAAACCAGGTGAGCCGTCTTTCCTCCCACCAATCTCATTCTGGGCCTAAGCGGACCTCTTAAAGGGACTCCCTCATGCATCCTCAGGACCGGTGGAGTTGCAGAACAGAACTACTTCTTTCTCTTCTGGTAAAGGCAAAGGTATCCTAGTTGCTGACATGGTTAGTGCGTCCCTCCTTCTCCAGCATCCTCTAATGCACTAATAGCGGAGCTAATTTCTTTTATGGTTTTGATGAGTTTTAAAATGTTTAGAGCACCTTTTCTACAGTAAATTCACTTTAGTGGATAGATGCTAATTTATTTAGCTTTTTTTGGAATCTTTTGGGTGAATTAAGGTCGACGTCTATCTTGGATTGGTAATCATTGACTGTCACGAATGCTTCCGGTTGTTTATATTCCTGCTGTTATTTACGCAGCGATTCTGCTTCGTCTCCTCGCGTTTTCCGTGAAATTTACCATTTACCCAGAATGCATAGTTGTAGAACAGCAATAAAAACTGGAAAGTCGGCAAAAGAGCATGACCTTCTGTTCAGATCACCCATGTCTGGTCTTATTGTGTAACAAAGTCTCTATGAGAGAAAAAGACATTAAATCAATCTAATTTAGTTTATTTATAAATAATACAGACTCACAAACATCATCTCAAAGTGTTGGTGATAAAATAGTGCGCCATTTACAGTTTTTTTCATCCAAATTAGTTTAAAAAGCTTCCAATCGAGTCGCTGATCAGCAGAGTAGTGCCCTGGACATAGCAGACACACAAACACGAACAAGAGGAACGTATACAGGAGTATAAAGTAAGAAGGTTAATAGCAGGAGAAGCAGATCATTGAGTTGGTGGCAACACCCTTTCTTTCTTTTTTAACCTAGCATGCCTGAAACAGTAATAAACATTTGTTAAATAAGTGTTTTAGCAAAGTCCCAGTAAATCAGTAACCAGCCATGATCTGCTTTTCTATTTGATGTGTCATCAGTCCAAATATGGTAATGGAGATTTTTAGAGCTAACCTCCAACAAACAAACTTAGAGCTGACTGAAACATTCGGTGAGACATTTTTGTCTTATCGGCCAAAATTTAGGGAAATACAAAACGCAGGTTTACTTCAATTTTATTGGTTTATTTTCGGTAAACCACAACTGACATCGTTTAACCATCTATGCTTCAAAAGTCCCGTCATTACAGTTCTCTTGTTTCCCGTTAGCAATATAAAATGAACTCTACCCTTTAAAAAGCGTTCACGATCAGATAAACCACCAAGACCAGAGCAGCTGCTGCAGAATCTTGTGAAATGTAAAAAAAATTAAGAAGCAGGAAGAAGATTTTCCCCTCCAGGATTGGGTTTCATTAGTGGACAGATGGTGTGAAAATCTGTTTTTTTACAACCAGCACATGGTACGCCAACAGCAAGTGAGTTTTAGGGAACGTCAGTGGGAACGTCCAACCTCCACAAACAAGCACGAGAGAAAAGATATTCGGCGTTGAATTCAAGAATTACTTTGCTTTGTACTGCTGTTGCAGCTTCGTAAGCAAATAAAAACCTCTTAGAAAATAGGATATATGTGTTACTCCAAGCATCTGATGTATAGATGTGTGTGTATATTGTGGGTTTTATTAATTTCCTTGTAAGTCAAACGATAATCAAACATTGTGCTGAAAGGTTTAGATGCATTAGATGATTACAAATCTATGTTTGTTGAGTCTCTATTTTTCTGTTTAGACGTGTAAGCGTCTAAAATAAGTTGTTCAGTTTTTCTCATTCCTGTGCTAATAGAAAAGTCTGGGAACAATTTGAAATAGCCTTTATAACCCTTCCAAGATTGATGGGCTGCACTTTTTTAACTAAATCCCACAAAGCATCGATTGTGTCTGTAGTTTCCCCATGACTGTAGTTTTTTAAATAGGATTTCTTCATAATTTGTGACATTATTTCTTCCTTTCTAGGCTGGCGCTAGCATGCAAACGCAGAAACAAAGCCTTCAATAGCATCGGAGGGATAATTTCAAGAAGTGTCAAAGCAGTCGTGAGATGATGAATAAGACATCTGACTGGAAACCAAGTGTTCGATCACATCCATTAGAGGATGTTTGGGGGATTTCAGCCTCAGATGTACCGATTGATGTTTACAGGAGTGATCCTTCTGTTTGCTAAAAACAAGCCTTCATCTTTCATTTAGGCTCGCAGAGCTGATCGATTGAGCAGGGAGTCGCTGGGATCAAACCTGGCCGCTGTCTTTCACTCCAGACGCAGGGAAATGGGATTATCTGCCACTAACGCCAGCAAACTGGCAACGCTTCAATGGGAAAACTGTAGGAATGAAATCTCACACAGTTTTTGTTTATTTTTCCTTAAAGGTACCCTGGAGCCTGATGTTTAATTACGAGCTGCTGAGGAGCATCAGGGAGCAGCTCTATTGAACACCTTTTTTCTTTTATTTCAACCTGCTGAGAACTGAGTTATGGGGTTTAAAGAGGCAACAGAGGCTTAAAATATTAAACCAAACTCACGGTTTCTTCCAGAACATAGAAGATTAACTAAAAACCTCTACGAATGTTGGAAAACATAAATAAAATCTAAAATTTTCTCTTTTCTCTAAGGCAGGGGTCTTTAGGTCTGCTGTCCTGCAAAGTTAAGGCGAGTCTCTGGTTTGACACGCCGCCTTAATCAAATGTCTGCATCAACTCGGATTTTAAGAAACGTGTATGTAAATTTCAGCAATCAAATCCTTCCTCTGATGTCTGACCAGCATCTTGAATACTGTGAGGAGATTTGTCCCTGGTGAGGTTGTCTGCTCTCGTTTGTTTGTCTTCTCCATCATGTCCAGGCAGGTTTACAGTGAATCGGAGGGAAATTAAGTCTTAAAGGTTTTGTTCTGATCTGATGGATAAAGATAAAATGACTTGCAACTTTTTGTGTTGATGAAGCAGATCTAACCTTTCACTTGTGGTCGTGAAATGTGGATCATGACCGAAACAGCAAAACTTTGACTGTGATTATCCAAATTGAGCACTTTTACAGATCTAGTAAACAATCAGTTCTAAAAACACAAATTATTAGGAACAAATGAAAAGTCATTAATCATGAAATGATCCCCAGTTCAGCCTGTTACACCCGTCCTTCAGAAATGATTCACTCTGAACAGTTAAAGTCAGCGTTTAAGCTTAATGTGATGAAGTTCTGCAGAGGCTGAGAAGTTTTTGGTTTTGATTAGATCCAATCAAATGATCTTTCTCAGGAAAACACATAAAAATACACAAAATCAAGTTGTTATTCTGACCTTCGTGCATTTTTTAGAAGGTAGCCAAATAGAGACAATGTATAAAATGGATGGAAATTTAAAAAAATCAGCACCTAAAATGACAAATAGTGATTGTTGTAACTCATATTTATTAATAGGAGAGTGATACTCTTTCCAGTTGGATGACTAAAACTTTTATTTAGATTAGATTTATCTGTTAACATGTAAATACTACCTACTACTTCACTGTTTTTATACAAAATTTGATTGTTTTGGACTGTGGGTGGGGAGTTTTCTTTGTTTTGAAGTTATGTTCAAAGCTTATGTTTCATACATGCAAAAATATATTTTAAAAAACATGAACAAATTTGTTCAACGAAAGTCTCATTCTCATACTGGATCGACCTACCATATTAGATAATGAGTAATCTTTGCATACCTATAGATTAAAGCAGAAAGTATTAATCTAATTACATCATTTTTATTGAAAAAAATCAACTTGGAATCAAATCTTGGACCAAAAAGTCTGAATCGAATCAAATCGTGTGATAGTGGAAGGTTACTGACAGTGATGATTCCCTTTAGAGGTTTTCTGGGAACAGAGAGGACAGTCAGGGTTGGCTGCTGGGATAGGCGCTTCCTTTTGGGCATGAAGTGCCTCTAGATCCTGGATGAGGAGAAGATGAGCCTGGAAACTGGTGGGTGGTCCTGAAATCGATCAGACTTAGTCCTACGTTTGAACATACAACCTTTTTAGTCTAGACTTTCCTTCCATCTTTGCCCAGACCAAGCAGGACGTCTTTTTGAACCTTCAGTGAAACACTTGTTTGTTGATTGGTTAAGGAACCAATGATGAATCTGCTGCAGGCAGTAAATACAGAGAAATCCTCTGAAGGTCCTCCTGAACAGAAACTCTTCTCCAGATGTCTGCCTCGACACGCCTGATGGATCGCTTTGTTTGCGTCTTCATTAGGCTCCGAGGTTAAAATCTAAGCAGTCAAATTGCTCATTTAATTACGGGCCTTATTGGAGGATTGATTATAATTAGAGCTGCCTGATGGGAAGTTAATATCCGTAAATTAGGCACGAGATAACGGCGTAACGAAGACGAAGCGCCGCTCGTGGTTTCACCCCCACTGCAGAGGACGACAGAGATTCCAGGCTGGCCTCAATCTGTCTTCAAGAAGACATACATTTGAATATTAAATACCTTTTTCTTTTTTCCCAACAAAAGGAGAACAGCTTCTCTCCAGGGATGTTCGCCTTAACATTATGTACTCGTTTGAAGCCTCTGCTCTTTTCTATACTCACGCTTACGTTCACACGGCGAGCTGCCAGGAGCAGTGATCGTCGTTTTCTGTCTGCCGTTGAAATAGTCAAGGAACATTTGTCGACTTGATGCTTTAAAGTTTAAAGGTTTGCAACAAGCCTTGTATTTATTCTATTCTGCGTTACTTACTCTTTATATATATATATGAAACATTTTTACAATGTTTTGCATGTGTATCTTTTAAAATGAAGTCTAAATAAAATATACCTTGTTTCTTCAAATAGTACCAGGAACATTAAAAATGAAAAATACAGTGATTTAATAATATGGTTATATTAATATCAGGTTAATATGAAAAATAAACAAAGTTGCCCAGGGCTGCTTCTTTTGTTTTTAGATTTTTATTGTTTACAGAAAACTGTTATGAAGGTTGCAGTTGAGCCTGAGATGAGATGCAATGTGTTGATATTCTCCACTTTATTGCAAATGGAGTAAAAAAACAAACAATTGTTAATAAGTTACTTTAAATTCTGGAGTTATTAAACCATTTTTAGTAAACCTCACTTTCAGGTTTTCCAGTTTAAGTATTCACTCCAACTCAATATTCACACTGGAAAAAGTCTGGATTTTCTATATGAACCAATGAGATTTTGTCTGAAAACAATCCATGAAGCGCAAGTTTTTTATGAACTGAAGCTTAGCAGAGAGAGGAAAAGAGGAATCCAGCTTGCAGACTTGATTTTTAAACCCTACAACAGGTGAGGATGGTCAACCGCAGTGTGAAAGC
Source organism: Orestias chungarensis (assembly GCA_032876305.1). NCBI lineage: Eukaryota > Metazoa > Chordata > Actinopteri > Cyprinodontiformes > Cyprinodontidae > Orestias > Orestias chungarensis. The sequence continues at coordinate 759,095 of JAVLVB010000456.1, read as the reverse complement.
GCCTGTGGTCGTCTTAATACGCTACAAAATATGGTGATAAGCGGTCGGCATTTGCAGAGAGCCGGTGGGTTTGGACCGATCTCACCCTCGCAGACCGCAAGACAACAACATCAGCAACATTTAATATCTGAGCCGTGGGCACCCAGTGGGGGTCAACAACCTTCAGACCTTTATTTTAGGACCACACACAACTTGGTTTGACACGTTTCCATTGTGAGAAAACCAACTGAAATAGTTGGAGAAGTTATTTTGAGAGTGTAACAGGAGGTAAGAAGAGCTGATGCGTGCAACAGGAGAGGAAGGAAGCATAAATGAGTGAAAATGTTCATTTAAAAGCTTAGGCTGTGTTTCTTGAGTCTAATTTGAACATCTAGGGACAGATTAGACTCTTCAGAAGAATCTCGATTGACTACTTTGGTCTACATCCTCAGAATTAACCTGGAAAAAACAGTGGATGGCAAAAAAAACAATCATACTCCTTGACCTTTTATTTGTGTTTTATACCGTTTTAGCAATAAACCTTCAGTTCAATTTAAGTAAACGACATAAGCTGGAAATGCTTCATGTTTTTCTATTTGATTAAAAGAAGACTAACTCTAGGCTTCATTCTAAAGATGGGATCCTCCTGGTGAAGCATGGTGGTGACAGCATGATGCTGTGTGGAGTCTTGTGCTGGATACTTTTTGGGGTTTTTTGATAAATAAAAAGCTGAAAAGTGTGGTGCGCTTCTTAACGAAGCCTCGTAGAGCCAAGGTTCCTGCTTTTACAGCTGGAGATCTGACAATAACATCAGTTTACAGGCCTTGCCACAATTCATCAGCTGGATTCAGATTTGAACTATTGGCTACCTTTACAGTGCAGAAAATATGACTATTTTGCTCCAAATGCGACTAATTTCTGATTTTTTCAAGATTGTTCCCTCCCATAAAACAAAACAAACAAACAAAAAACAGATTTGTGCAACTTTTATGTGGTTAGTTGGTTACACATTCTTTCGTTTTAAAGTGTCTGTAGTCTGAACGTCAAAACATATTTTAAACAACTTTTACATCTCTAACGTGAGACATGCGTCATAATTCTGCAATAGAAAAAGAAGTATGTGGTAAACCTAATTGTAATTAATGTCCATAGAAAGCGGCGCCGAGTTTAGATTTTGTTTTGTTCTCAGCTTCCTTCGTCTTGTTCTGACCTTGTGGTGATACGGTCGAGCTACCGTTGCTCAACGACCAGCAACCAAAGGATCCCCACAGCATGATTCTTCCACCACTATGCAGCAGGAATTCTGCTACCTTTTGCATGCGCCAATAAGTGTAGTTTTAGATCCTATCATCCGAGCGCCAACTTCCACATGTGTGCCGTTTCCCTGACAAATAACATGAGATTGTTTCCATGTCGACATACTTTGTTTTTTGCACTTATCAGGATATCTTTCAGTATCTTGTGAGGACAGGAGTCGTTAGCAAGCAACACATGTGGGTACACGAAACCACTTGTTTTCACAACCGACCCTCTGAAACTCGTCAAAAGATACCAAGTGATTACTTTAGATGTAATCTTAAACGCCGGATGGTTCATCACAATAAAAGTATAATAAACAATAGCACACATTAAATAAGTTGTGTTTTCCCCTGTAACACTGGGTGCAAGACTAAACAGGGATGTTGCTGTTTCTCTCGAAAAGATCCACATTGTCGACGTCCACGTGTGGCATCTGCAGCCGGGATTCGCTGCTTACTTCAGGCATCAACCTTGATCTAAAGCCAAAAGCCAGACAGGCGCCACACACCAGCATACACACACACACTCTGCAACACTGGTCTGAGGCCAGCCTCCAGCTCTTCGCCGTCAATGTCAGCTCTGTAGTTGCTGCTAGAGATAGAGAGAGACAGAACGCCAGCCAAGACGGTATCTGATCAGACCGTCGCTTCACGCAGTTAAAGCGCAATGATCGACCCGGCTCGACTGGCGGAGGAAGGCTGCTGGGTTGTTGGAGTGGAGCTCCAACTTGGACCAGATGCCTTATTGGGTTAGGCCTGCAAGCATATCCAGAAGGCTCAACAGAGGATATATGTTTGATTACATTTGCTGACAAAAAAAGTGGAGCAAATGAAATAAAACTGGAACTATTTTTCAGACTCAATTAAAAACTTTTTAATCCAAACTGGTTTTGGTTTTGTTTGAGAGACAAAAACGTATTCATTTATAAATACATTCACCGGCCACTTTATTAGGTACACATGTCCAACTGCTCATTAATACAAATTCCTAATCAGCTAATCACATGACAGCAACTTTATGCATGTAAACATGGTCAAGAAGATCTGCTGCAGTTCAAACCGAGCATCAGAATGAGAAAGAAAGGTGATTTAAGAGACTTTAAACTTGGCATGGTTGTTGGTACCAGACTGGCTGGTATGAGTATTTCAGAAACTGCTAATCTACTGGGATTTTCACGCACAACCATCTCTAGAGTTTACAGAGAATGGTCAGAAAAAGACAAAATATCAGTGACCATCATGTGATAAAGCTCAGATCATCTCAGACTGGTTTCTAGTACCTGACAATGAGTTTCGTGACACTAACAGGGTGCAGGTAACCGGCCTCTTCTACTACGGCCTGGGCTTGAGGTGAGACACTTCGGCAAGTGAGGGCCTGACTTTTAAGAGCTAAGATCTTAAGATGATCTATTTCTGCGGCCATAGGATGTGTACTCTGCTTTCTGAAAGTGTCGTGGAGTCGTTGACTTGATCAGGCCGTGACCTACAGCTGTTACTGAAGCGGTTCGAAGAGAAGCCCATTGTACTGGGCTAGAAAAGGATAGAGCACCCAGAGGTCAGAGGTTCATCAGGGGTGAAAAGAGAGCTGAGTCAAAAGGCGAAGCTCCGGGTTTACTACCGTTACCTATGATTTAGATCTCGGGCCATGACCGAAAGGACGAGATCCTGGATCCAACTGGTTGGTTTACTTTAGCATACGTTACCCTAAGATTAATCTAGTTTATGTTAGCTTAACAACTTTTGAAATCTCGGGCCATGACTGAGAAAATAAGATCATAGATCCAACCGGTTCAACGTGAGTTTGCCCAGTGTTTGAGCTCTACTTGTTGAAAGATAAGCTGATGAATTGGATCTTGTTTCTCTGCTGGCCTGGGAATACTTTAGGTTCCCATTTAAAGGATTTGGCAAGTGGCTGTTGAGAGGAGAGTATGGGTGTCTCTTACGACCTGATCCTAGATTAAGCAGAAGATAAAAGATAGATACTCTTTATAACCTTGTCTTACATTGACAGTTTTCTGTTATTTAATGTGATGTCTGATGCCAACAATACAGAAAATATGTATCATATAATACATTAAAGCTACTTTCACACAGTAGACAAACACGAACCAAATCTAATGTTTTAATGCCAGCCTAATCACAATCTTTTAAGTCCAAGAAATTTGCACCACTTCCTGACATGAAGTTTAGGCTTCTGACCCACATAAACAGAGGACTCTCAGGAGAACAGTTATAAAGAATTTTATTGAAGGGGAGTGAAGGGAGATCCGGCAAGGGGAGAAGGCGGTGACGGTGATGATCGGCAGGTCAACAAGGACAGGGGGACAGCGGGGAACGGCAGGAGACTCTGAGCGTACGACGACGTGGGAGACCGGAGACCGCTGAGGTGGAGGACAGGACAGGTAAGTAGTTGTGAGGCTTGTGAGAGGATTAAATTGGACTGATCATACTTGTGGTTGATGGATGTTTACGCCAGGGGGGGAAGGTGAGAGGTGAGTTCCAATTCAGCGGTGGAGAGTGGAGAAGTTGTCCAGGGGAGCGTGCACGGCAGGTGGATTGTTGCTGGAGCGGGCAGATCTAGCCAAGCCAAGAGGAGAGGGGAGACCAGATGGATCCGGTGAACCAGAGAGAGATGTGAGAGGATGGAGCTCTGGAGATGACGGGAACCAGTACAGTGGGTTGTTAGGAGCGTGAGAAAAAGCAGCAACAAAGTAACAAAGAGAGATCATAACACTGGAGAAACAACTGGAGATTAAACTGGAAACGAGAGAACTACAAAAACACACGAGATCTAGAAAATGGCGCTGAGACAAGGATTACCAGGAGTAACAAACACTCAGGCGTTGAGTAGCTGGTCCACCACTCCTCTTATACTGGCCCAGCTCATCAACGCCAACAGGGTGCACCTGGGGTGGCAAACGCTCCAGCAGAGGACGAGCACGGGTGACCCCCTGTGGACAACTGGAGAAGTGCTGAGAGGAACTCACTCTGACACTTCCATACATGGTATTAAATAGGTTTTGCCTCTTTCTTTCTCAGCTCTCATTATTTGGGTCTGCAGACGGCGTCCGTTGTTTCTTCAATAAACATTGTGCTGCTGTGTGACGTCCATGTTCTTCTTTCGTTTTTGTGGTCTTAAAACCGTTGACACAGAAGTGTGAGGGTGCTCTGATAGGATCTAATTAGTTGTATGAACAACTATGCAAGAAAAAGAAGAAAGAAAAAAACTGGAGCTGTGCATCAAAAGTGTGACAGCGGCTTGGATTATAGAGCTTCTCCATTGCGTAGAAAAGCAAGGGAGGCTGCTGTACTGTAACGTTATGCAAATCCATTACCTGAAATTAAATATCATGAATGAATTGTATCTTTAAAAGCAATAATTTATCTTTGATGTGTTTTCTCTAAATATATGTGGTAGCAACTCTCACCTAACTTCACAGATTTCCATTTTGTGAATTTACATGAGCCTCACAGACACACCAATCATATCAGCATTCGTGCAGCTGCCTTCTTCTGACCGAGAGGAGACGGTGGCCCGCACTTCTGTCGGCCTGTGAAATTTTCATGGGCTGAACATCGAGTTCATGTCAGGGTTAAACCGTCTGAACGCACAGCTTGAAGCTGAGCGAGGCTGAGCTTGTTTGATTTTGTTTGCAGTTTCTCAGACTTCTGAAATTTTCTCCAACCTCTAATTTGAGCTGCAAAACATTTCCAGGGCTGTTTTGCACATCAGGGGGGAACTTTAATCTGATCTGACAGAGCTGCCTTTAAGTGGCTCATAGCCCAAAAGCTACTGACAGTTAATGATGCTAGTGATTCGGCTCGGGGATGCATAAAAAAAAAAAAAGTTGGATGTAAACACCACCTGTGACTTGGGAGCCACAAAAAGATCCCTCTGACTCCCAGAATCATCAACGCTTCCTGACTGTCAGTCGGCTAACCGCTGAGAGGCACCGATCTGATCCGATGTGAAAACAAAGACTCACATGCCGTCCTCTGGTTTTTTATTTCCCACCATCCTTGGCTGCACTCACTGGGATGCTGCCAGGTCAGCTAAAATAACTGTTCCCGAGGGAATCTCCACAATGTCTCTATTTATATTTATAACCTTTGTATAGTCACAAAATTCACACCAGATTTTGGAAAAACGCCAAGGAATCCACATGTGTAAAGAAATCACAACATTATCAATTTACACTCACCGGCCACTTTATTGGGTACACCTTGCTAGTATCAGAACTGCCTTAATCCTTCTTGGTGTAGATTCAACAAGGTACTGGAAACATTCCTCAGAGAGTTTAGTTCATATTGACATGATAACATCATGCAGTTGCTGCAGATTTGTCAGCTGCAGATCCATGATCAAGGAATCAAGGAATTTTTATTTGTCATCACATCACATGTGGTACATGAGGTGGGACGAAATTCTAATCCCACGGTCCAGTTTAAACCCTGATAGCAATTTTAAATAATATAATAAAATATAAAGAAATATAAGAGAAATAGGATTTTGACTACACAGAATCTACAATATGGGACTTCGGACATGGCAGCAATGAAATTTTGGAGTGCAAAATTTGCTGTAGCTGCATGAATGGTTAATAAAGGGACATATTAAAGTGAGATATTAAAGTGACTTTTTAAAGTGTGATATTAAAGTGAACAGTGCCGGTTAAATGATGCCAATCATCCAAAAGGTCTGTTGGACTGAGATCTGGAGACTGGAGGCCGTTTGAGTCCAGTGAACTCATTGTCATGTTTTAGAAACCAGTCTGAGATGATCTGAGCTTTATGACATAATGGATCGTTATCCTGCTGGAAGTATCCATCAGAAGATGGAACACTGTGGTCATAAAGGGATGGACATGGTCAGCAACAATACTCAGGTAGGCTGTGGTGTTGCAACGATGCTCAGCTGGTACTAATGGGCCGAAAGAGGGCCAAGAAAATGTCCCGCACAACATCACACCACCACCACCAGCCTGAACCGTTGATACAAGGCAGGATGGATCCATGCTTTCATGTTGTTGACACCAAATTCTGACCCAACCATCCGAATTTGGCAGCAGAAATCGAGTCTCATCAGACCAGGAAACATTTTTCCATTCTTCTATTGTGTAATTTAGGTGAGCCTGGGTGAATCGTAGCCTCAGTTTCCTGTTCTTAGCTGACAGGAGTGGCGCCCAGGCGGTTCTTCTGCCCATCTGCATCAATGTTGACCTTGTTGTGTGTTCAGAGATGCTCTTCTGCATGCCTTGGTTGTAACGAGTGGTTATTTGAGTTACTGTTGCCTTTATATCAGCTCCAACCAGTCGGACTATTCACCTTTCTTCCTCATTTTGATTCTCGGTCTGAACTGCAGCAGATCTTCTTGACCACGTCTACATGCCAAAATGCATTGAGTTGATACCATGCAATTGGCTGATTAGGAATTTGCGTTAATGAGCAGTTGAACATCCGGTTCACATTTCCCAAAATTCTCCACATGTAAACAACTGTTTTGTTTTTTCCACTACCATGTAAAACATGTGAAAAATGTGATACACATGAATCTGGTGTTTTTCTTGCCACGTTTCCATAGTGTCTTCACATGGGTTTCACAAATTACATGTGGTTCTTATTTCCCACATGTAGGTCACGTTCTCCACATGCACAAATATTTATTTCATGTGTTCACATTTGTATTACATCTAGAAAGTGACACCTGTGTAAACATGGGAATCATGTCTTTCTTTTTGTACCATGATATAACCTCACATTTATATGTGTGGTTTTTCATGTAATTCATTACTTCACATGTGGTACATGGATTTTTCACAAGTGACTTTTCACATGTTAGGTTGATGAGCGACATAAAAACAATGAAATCTTAAAGATGAGTCACGGATGTTCCATTTCTGACTTCTAAATGTTCCAGAAAGTGCTGACTGAGAATAATTTCACCATAAAATATTCATGTTGTGCTCAAAAGACTTAAGACTTAAAGGACAGACGAGTTAACAGAACAGAAAAAGGACTAAAAGAACTTACTTTAGGTCCAATTTAAACCTAAAAAACATTAAGTTATGCATTTAAATGAAATTTCCTGTGTGGAGACTGACTGCTTAAGACTCCACTGCTGAAGAAAAACAATGCAGAAGCTTTCTTATTATTATTTCCTCCAGCAGGTTTGGGAAAATATTTGTAGACAATACATTATGATGTTAATGTCAATAAAAATGTTTTATATGATTCGCATTTTACTTATTTTGAATGAATATTGTCAGCTCAGAATTATCAGAATTATTGTCCATTTTTGACTTGTTTTGCATAAAGAAAAAAAAAAGCCAGTATTGATTTTAAAATTTCTAAACCAAATCCTGTACTTCCTGTTTGCTGGGATAAATTCAGCAGATGTGCACTTTGTTGTACCTGAATGAGTTGTCGAGTCATTGGACGTCCGAACCAAGGCCGATCTGACCTTGGGATGCCCTTTCGTCACCATTGTTTCGTGCCAAACCTGCACATGTTCCACTCTGTGCCATACGTTACTGTGATGGCTTGTGCCAGAGAGCAGGGGATTGGCTGGGGATGACGTAATGCACCTGATGAATACATCCCGCTCCTCCTCCTCGTCTTCCTCCTCATCCAGGCAGCCAGCCAGGCACAATGAGCGTCCTTGGGTTTTTAAAAAGGGGGGTTGGGGGCAATCTTTCATTCTTAGGTAGGCCCTTGACAAATGAAATGGATCTGAGCTTTTTTTTCTAAAAACATTATAGAAAATAAAAGCTTTGCTCTGTTGGACTCCATTACCTCTAGATTTATGCTGGGTTCAAGCTACTTCTCCAAACTGATGATAGATGCAGATGCAGCTTCAATGAAATACTGCCTTTATAAATCTCACACTGCATTTTATAAAAAATGTAATAATTTATTTCATATATTAAACTGTCAATTCCGAATGGAAGTATTAATAAAAAATAATTAAACATATATTAACAATGGTATAGCATTTAAAATGGCACAAATCCTGAAAGATAACATAACCCAATTAAACTACCAATATTTTGGTAAACACTGTCATCTGGTGGCTGGACGTTGTAAGTGCATCATAATCAGATTTATTACTGTGTTTCTGCAATTTCCATGCTAGAAATAGAGAAAGAAATTTATCAAAGCAGTGCAATACCCCCATCTAGTGGTTATATTCGTTATTACAACCATGTAAATAAACTGTATAGATTATTTTAAATGATCAGCAAGTATAAGTGTTAAGGGGATAAAGGAGATCTAATGGTCACGTGAAAAGGTTTATTTCAGCTTTTAATTAAACTATATTTCAAAGTCATTTTTATTTTATGTTAAATATAAATTAATTGCTTTAATTTTTTAGATCTAAACATCCGATTTACAAGTTGTTCACTTGCAATATGCTAATTTGCACAGCTGTAATGATGCTATATTAACATCTGCTACTCTTTATAAACTATATTTAATATAAACGTAACTCATACTACATATACTATTTCACTCTATATTAGTTTTCTTTCAGGGTTTCACAGTTCAATGATTGTCTGTGTATTTGCTGATATGTGATCCATGTTTATATATAATATACTTGGCGAAATAAAGTGATTTTGACTGATTCTGATGTTTTCTCTGTTTATAACTTTATTTTTAATTCATTGTTGCTGTTTAAACTTAATTGCAGCATTTGTTTTTATTGTTTGTTATCTAAATAAATACAGTGGAAATAGAGGTGGAAAAAGCGGGAATCGAACCAGGGACCCCTGGGTTGAAAATGCTATCCTTTGCACCTACTGCGCATGCTCAACAATTAATCTCTGCGACACAAGCTTAAAATAAATTATTATTATCATTCTTAGTATTATTATTATTATAATAATTATTATTCATTTATTATTTAAAAAATAAAATAAATAATGTATATTTAAAATTTTGCATGCATTTATATTGTTTCCTACTAAACTGAACCTAACGGCTGATTGGACATGTCGTCATCAACCTAACGGCTGATGCTAACTGGAGGTTCAGTTTTACTATTCTGTGTTTAAATTGTTTCTCTCTTGATATATTCAAGTTACTTTTCAGTTTTCGACTCTATAACAACTCTGTAAACTCTATAAATGGGTGACTTGTTGAAATATAAGTGCATGTTTACACTTTTAAAACGTTCAAAAGTTAGCTTTCATGCTAATTTTAGCTCAAAGTTAGCTAATTTAGCTAATTTAGGTATGTGGTTACATTTTTCCCGCATTTTCTCTTTATTTCCACTGAATATTGTAAGATTTATTACATTCAATAATATAATTTGCCTTGCCATTAAATGTAAAAACTAAGTTATTTAAAAAGCTGCTGTAACAGAAACACAATTACTGTACCTTTTTAATTCAATTAAAAGTAGTTTAGCTTTCTTTAATATAATATTCTTGTTCTTTATAAACATATTGAAGTTATAAAATTTATTGAAAAGTAATAACTTGAGTTTATTAAACAGAAAGTATAATTCTCTACCCTTAATATAAAGTACAAAGAGATAACTTTGTATTAGTTTTTATGTAAATATAGTTAAAATACCTTATTAACAATATTAATGTTGATGCTAAAGGATGATTTTATTTTTTTTAAATGTCTAGAATTCGTGTTTTACAGATAAATATGCTGTGGTCTGACTTTATGGAAACTGAGATGAAGGAATTGAAGGATTTACTATGAACATAGAGGAAGAAGGAAAAGGATGGACTAAAGAAGGGAGCAAGGTAAGAGGACGGATGGATGGATAAGGAGTGAAAGATGGAAACAAACAACGGATCATTTCCTAAATAAAATAGTGGGGTAAAAAAAGAGGATTGAAGGACAAGACTTTTAGATAATAGATCATAAAATATTGTGTGACAATATACTGTAGTTTTTAATATAAAATAAAAATCCTTATCCAGATGGATTAAACTTCATCACATGTTCCCAAACAACAACCTCAGTTTTAAATACAGGAACCAGATCCTGTAAAACACACAAAAGGATAATCATAAAACACATTTTCATAAATTCCAGAAACAAAAATTGAGTATTTTTACTCGGCTACATTTACAGTAAGTCCACCTGTGTGTAATATCAGAATATCTGGAGCTGTCTTGTGAATGGAATAAAATTCAACACAGTTTCTTTGTTTCTTGTCAATTTCAAAACAAATGGTCTTAAGGTACTTTACAAAAAAAGATTTTAATTCATTAAAACAATAAGTTTAAAAAGTTTGCAATCTAAGAAAACCATGCAGATTGCATAAAGTCATTGAGTTGCAGCGTTCACAGCAATCCCTCCGACTGTGGATGCATGTAGCGAGAGTGGAGAGGAAAAACTCCCCTTTAACAGGAAGAAAAACCTCCAGTAGAACCAGGCTCATGGAGAGGACCAATCAGAATAAACAGACAATCTGACTAAAAATGCGTCATGTAAATTGGAACATAATCCAATCAGATTCAGCTCTGTCACATTGAATTTAGGAAAATGTAAAGCAACACTAAAGAAGTTTCAGTTTTGGTCGATTTTGGCAGCCACTCTGGACAAAAGCTAGAGGAAGACTGCATTTCCCATGAGCTCCAGCGCATAGCGTAGTAAAATCCTGATCTCCTGGTCACCTGCAGTTGGATTGAAGTACATTTCTGTTTGTAGCTCAATGTCACAAATAATAGTTGATGTGAAGTCTATCTCGTCTTTCGACTTTGTTAGTATTTATGAAACTGCTGCTTTGTGCTCACAACTGCCGCCTAGTGGTGAGGAGTTTGGTTTAGAACGGAAAAAATGTTTCAAATAGGCCTAAAAATGATGTGAATTATCCGTTTCCACCAGGAAAATATAATTATTTAAGTGTAAATTCACAGTTTTAATACGACTAGTTCCTATTGAGTAGAAATATTTCCTAGCTACAGTTAAATTTTCAGGTGTTATATGGTTCATACATGTTAATTTATACAGCAAAAATAAATTATACCACCCAAAAAAATTATAATTCCTATATTAAATTATTCATATGTACTCCAGTAAATTATTTGTATGCTACTTATTAATATAATTGCTCTAGAGTCAAATGCAAGGCCCAAGCTGGGTCAACAGGACAAAATAACGACCGCAGAATCTCTTTTCTCCGCAACCCCACAAGAGTTTCTTCATGTAGAGAAACGCTGAGTAAGTGAGATGTCAGATTTGAGCTCCACATTAAACATGTACCAACAGTTTAAGGATACAATCCATCACCGCTGTTCTGGATCACGTCAGCCAGCGCAGAACTGGGAGAAGAGAACCTGCCGGCTGGCCGGCGTCGTCATTTTTCACTGCATTAGATGACAAATAAGTGGTCATTCATCAATAACGGTGGATGGAAGCTGAAATGATTTATTGCTTTTATAACAATAATTGGGACAGCTTTGTGAAGATGATGTAGCCCTGTGGTCAGCCAAGCAGAAACAGGAGGGAGGGAGAGGAGGAAGTAGATTGAAAAACGGGCGAAGACGATAGAGGCAAAGATGGAAGCAGCGAGGAAGGCGGATCGCAGAGCAGGAGAGGTTAATGAAAGATGACGCCGTTTAAATATGACACATAACTGAGAGGAAATTGTGTCGTGGATCTTTTAGTGGCAGGAGAATGTTTCACAGGTTTCTTCTGAGCTCAGTTTACCGCTCGTTTTCCTCTCACCGTAGAAAAAAAGCACAACATTTTTCAATCTCGTATATGTATTTGTCAAACGGTTGTTCTCAGAATAAAACATCACATCAATTGGATGGAGATTTTAAACTGAAATCTCCATGTTTGTCAGAAGTATGACCATTTCTTTTGCTGATTCAATTCCTGCATCAATGCGGCGTGACATGGAGGAGATCATTCCGCTCAGATTTTCTAGAAAAACCCAGGTTGCTCTGATAGCGGCCATCTGCATCGTCGTTTCTCTTCTTCCTCTTCTCCATAGGTTCTCTATTTGGTTCTGTTCAGACCAAATAACCAACGTGTTCAATGACACGGGCTCCGGTACCTGCGTTTTCTGGGTTTGCATACGCAACAGTCAGCGTTTGGAAGACCTCAAGTATAAAAGCAAATTTTCTGGTTGTCGATTTAACGGGTGAGAAGCTGAAACGTCACGCAGGCGGAGAGTTTGTTAAAGGAGCGCATCGTTGCTGCGGCAGACCTGCTTGTTCCTGACAAAATATAAAATAATTAAACCAACACTAAGTAACTTTTCAACCTTCACAAACTATTTCCATAACTTTTGTGATTATACTTCAACTTACTGCTCTGTTGAATTACGCCTCTGTCATGGCCCGAGAGGGTCCGTATCACTTTAACGGGCACTAAGCAAATTTGAGGAGGGTGGCAGGAACCCTGCCTCACAAAACAACCACAAATGTGCTGATTGCTTTACTGCATACGTCACTTCCCCCGTTTCTTATCTCCAACATCATCATCTGACATTGTTTCACCACAATTAGATTCATCACCACATCGCTATTCATCCTTCACACAGACACTGGAAACTGAAATGAACTTCAATCCAACTGGTCGGGATTTTACCACGCTATGTGCTGGTGCTCATGGGAAATGTAGTCTTCATTCAGGAAAAACATTACCGCTTTTGTCCACAATGGGTTGCCAACATCGACAAAAACTGAAACTTCTTCAGTGTTGCTTTAAAGCAGGGGTGGGCAATTCGTTTTAGATGTGTCTCTGGTTCAACACGCCTGAGTCAAACAATCGGGTCATTAGCAGGACTCCAGAGAACATGATTTATTCTGGGAAGGTGCTTCATCCATCTGATTCGGGTGTGGTGGATCAGGGATACATTTTAAATTTGTAACCCTGCTTGAAAGCGTCAGAATCACTGATGTATTCAGAAAACAATGAAGCAGGAGATTTTGAGAATTTTCCTCTTGCCTGTGATGCTTATTTTCAGATTTTTATATTAGAGAAAAATTTCTGACTTGTATCTGATTAATGAAAAGAAATAATCATTTGTAATTTGTACAATCAACTTTACAAACCTGAATGAATTTTAAGAGTCATTACAACTATTTTGTGTTTTGAAGCAAAACTGTTTAAAAGAAAAGCTACGATTTTATTAATCTAGCATTGTTGCTGTGGCAGTGGTTACATTTTTGTGGTGGAGCTCGGCATATGTGTTGACGGATTTTGAAGGATGTTCCTATCGAGGGTTTCAAGATGTCGATAGATCATATACTTTTCACAATAAATATCAGTTACCGATCAATTGGAACATTGTTAATTAGGAGAAGTTAAGCAGACTGTATGAGTGTGATTAAAAAAACTAAACTAAATCTATGAGGAGGCAAATACTTTTTTCACAGAAAGGAAACCAAACTTACTTTGTTAACAAAGGACTTCCTAAACAAGCACAAGTTCAAAAGCAACTGCGTTTTCTTCCTCATCTTGCCTGGTGGCTGCTCTACCATCGAACAGCTCTCACTTGGTGATGGATAACTCCAACCTGGTAATCCTGCTGAGCTGAGAGACGTGAACATCCCGCAGCCTCTATTGATCGGCTCTGGAAAAGTCCCCGTCTGATTACCACCTTGGCGTCTTCCTGACAGCGGCCCCTCCATCATCTGCTCCCAGCTGCTCTTCTGGGAGCGTTCTCGGTGAGGTTTGAAGTAATAATGTGAAAGGTCGAGCTGCTAACCGTCACTTGTTGGAAGTTACCTCATTCTGGATCTAATTTGTGGCTTTTAATGTGTTTGAGCATGATAGTATATATATATATATATATATTTTCAAATTATTATTTTTTTTTTATAACACAGAACTAGATTACAGGCCTGAGTATTTTTTGGAGGTTATGCACGACCGAAAATACACATTTCCACTCTGGTATATAAAAAAAAAAGATGTTATTTAACTCAAGTTATGATTCTTCATATTGAGTTAGCATAATTGCTACTTGCATTAGAGCTGGATGATAAGTTAAAAAACAAACAAAACAATTTCTTTAGTTTTTTTTATATCATTCAGTCTCAAATATTGTCACAATTTTTTTCCCATTTGTGTTCAATGTGAATATGATTATTAACATAAAAAATGCATATTTTTAATAACTTTCTTTAAACTAACACAAAACTAGATTACAGCGTTTTTGTGCACGACCCAAAATAAAAAAACTGCCCTATCGGGTCTACTTGATACTTGCAAATCTGCATAATCTTTGATAACAGTACGGAGACGTGAGTTCAAGTTAAAGTATAAGTCCGCGCTAGTAGTGACTGAAATGTTGGCAGAAGTTGCAGATTCTGCTCTCATTTTTACGCTTTACTGCTTTAAAACGATTAAACACATTTTTTGCTTTGCTCATTTTTTTATTTACTGACCGCGAACAGATTCTTGCACAGTTTTGTAGAGTAACTTTTCTTCTTAGCATCTGTTTCGCTGCAGTCTGCTCTGCGCCTTTGCTCATTGTGTTTACATCTCTGGCCACTTACATTAATTATGATGCAAAACCATTGCATCAAATTGGTTTACAGCTGGAGCAGTTGATTAATATCATAAAAGCTTAATTAATACCTCAACTGTAACCACACATCCTACAAGAGTTAAAAAGTAAGAGCCGTCAATCCACGGGGGAAGATCATCAATGTTTGCTCGCTAGCTAAGAAACTGGAGGCTCTGGAGATTAGTATGCAAATAAATATTATTCGTAAAATGCAGATCATTAGAACCCCGAGCATCCTCCTCATCAGACGGTTTTACATTCAGAGGCGTCAACATGTCGCAGTAACGGAGGCTGCTACAGCCGATCAGAGCTCAGTAATGGGGAGAGTAGGAATAACCCACATTACACAACCAACCATTGGAATATCTCAGCTCAATGGCTGGGAGTTAGGAAGTGATAAATGGTTTGTAACCGTCTCAAAGTCTGATGAAACCATAGCATCGATTACATGTTTGGAAGCAACTAAATCCTGCAAGATGGATTGAATAAATGGTTTAATGTCTAACTAATCTTGTGACTTTTTACAGGTGGGATAGACTCTTTGTAGCCGAGTGGTTCTACATCATTCGATGGTTTCAGGGAGTTACTAAGTTCTAAAACAGCACTCGGGAAATAATCGAGCAACTTAATGATATTAAAAATATATTATGTACTTTAAATGTATTTGTAAAATTAGGGTCTTCAATACTTAATATGTTGAGTAAGATTTCAACACGAGTATCAATTTAACTACTAAATTACTTTGATCACCACTGTTAAGAACCTTTAAAGCTACATTTGTAGCTCAGCGATCTTTTAAAACAGTAATCAAACAGGTTTAAGCCAAATCAAAAAGTTGCTCAACACAAAGAAAGAAAGCCATGGGTGGATATTTATGCAATGTCATGGGTTTTACTTGATTTATTTTTGTCTTTGGTGGTCAAACAAATGGATACATGAAATATGAAAAGTATGTTTTTGATCTAAATAATTGGGTAGAAAGACAGAAAACCAACTAAAATATCAGTAACTAAAGGTTTTGCCTAAAAAATTTCCATCTCCAGTTTTCTGAATTGCTTTGTTCAGAACTAGTATTCAGTGTTTTTCAAAATATACTTTGGTTTTATTTAGTTATTCTGGTTGATTTTTGGGGATTGTTAACCATTATAAGTAGAAAATACATAGCAGACAGGAGGCTCAGGGTCCAGTTTATTAGACTAATTGGTGAGGAGTATCGCCACCTAGTGGTAAGAGCTGTTTGTTGGAATGGCAACAATGGGAAATTATGCCTAAAAATGACAATTCAAAAACGTTCCACGGGTTTTTATGAGGAAAAGAGAATGATTTAAGTTCACATTCTCTTAAATTTTAATACAAAACTGTCATATTTTAACTTTTTTACTCCATATTGAGCATTATTTTGCTACTCTTTTATTAAAAGAACATTAATCACAGTGACTTTAAATTAGGGATTTCTGCATGGATCTTCCACTGGAGGAGGATGATGAGGAAGATGAAGCACAGGAGTGAAAGCTGGATGCAAGACACGCCGACTCCGGAGACAGAATAATGGATTATCAGCGCCACCTACAGGAAGAGAAAAGCCGAGCTGCGATCTCCAAGGGTGACTGGAGCCTGAAAACGGAGAGGTAAGCAAAACTAAGCTAAGGCGCGAAACCAGGCCAGGATAAGGAGAGTTAAACTAACAATTGTTGGGAAATAATTGGTTCTGTTCAAGTTTTTCACTTTGACTTCGTGTTTAATGTGAAAAGAGATATATTTCTATTTTTGTCAAGTTTTTGAGGTGAGATCTTTAGGAGGTAACCTAACTCTGAAAGGATTTTAGATTTTTAGAATAAACTTGACATTGAAGGTTTATTTATGAAGCAAATTTGAAGCCTTATAAGGTATAAAAATAAATTCTATGTTTAGATAAAACTAATTATACACCAGTAAACAGTCAAACCCAATTAGAAATAAAAGGCAATGAAAAGTTTTTAGATTATTGTTTCAGAGGATGTTGCAGCTTTTATTCGTCTCATTGCTCTCTGGGAAAAGCCGGTAGAGAGAGATCAACGGTGAATGTTCAAGTCTTGCTAGTAAGGATGTTTTATTCAGTTACAATCCGTTTCTGCTGTACCTTCTGTGCACAATTTTAATTTTGTCTTCAACTTCTTTAAATTGTTGGACGATTGGTTCATTGGACAGATTTTAGACCTGGACTAGATTGTTCTGAACTAAAATCAGGACATTTGAAACCTGGTTTGTGATTTGTGTCTCAGGGTTGGAGTGTGTGGGTGTAACTTTGAAGCAGGAGCTTTTTCTACTAGGATTATGATACATAGAAAAGCACAAAAATTTGTTTTTTATCTGTTGAAACCCGTCACTAGGCATTATTTACGGTTTGGTCAGTGTTGGCTAATTTTAAGTTAAGTTCTTCAATTATTTAGCACCAAGGATAATCCCTGATATGTTTGGAGCAGAAAAACACCAACGGAAACCAAGATTTAATCAGGAAAGAGGATTTTTAGAAATTTTTTGGTGTACCTTCGTGGCCTTGGAGTGGTTTTTATAAGTGATTTTGAAAGAATGACTTGCATGCCGTCTATCATTTTGCCCAACAAACCCAAATAACGGGTGTTTCTTTGATACTCTATGCTGATTGGTTTTTGATTTCTTTCATAATCCTCCATGCGCCATCAGACTCCGTGAATGGTTTATGGCCTGAAAGCGACTTATGAGTGTAGAAGAAGAAAAAAGACGTCAAACAGCAGAGCAATGTTTAAGAAACTAACATCGGACGCCGCCGTCCGTGGTTGACTATTAAAGTTGTTGAGAAACGGGAACCGACCGTATTAAGCATTGTTTGCGTCCAGATACGTTTACGTCTGGCTTCTTCTGGTCCAGAATTACAACACATTTCTTGCATCAATGATGGAAAGGTGAGAGAAAATGCAACATGACCGCTCTGACTGCAGACTCTGTAATATTTGAAGTGGCACAATTCAGATTCATGTTGGATGAAAAGACTGGAATTGTGCCGTTAAGACTGATATGAAAAACCTAGGTGATTTTATATAAAATCAAGAAAATCATAGACAACCCTGAACATCCTCTTCATCTCTTCATAAAACTGTTATTGGAAAAAAGAGTCTCTTCAGTCAGAGGCCTCCTCAGCTTAGTTGCAAAACAGACTGCTACAGAAGATCTTTCCTGCCCACAGCCATTAGCATCTACAACGACTCCTCAGTTAAATGTGATACTCCAACATTTCATTTCCCTTTGGGATAAATAAAGTATTTTTGATTTGATCGATTGATTGATATGGGAAAAGAAAACAGACACTTTTGGTTGTGTGTGAACCCCCCACAACTCGTTTGTTTATAACTTGCGTTCTGCCCTTTGATACGTGTCTCCCAAAACTCTGAACCAGGACAGCTTTCCATCACCTTTCCTTTTGTTTTTAACCTTTCGCTGCCCCTCGCTGTCTCGCGGACTTCCCTCCAGATCACAATCTCCTCTCCTCTGCTTCTCTGACTTCTGTAATTCACTTCGCTCTCCCCTTCCCTGAGTAATTGAAGTAATTTCCCACCTTGGCTATGATGAATGTGTCCCGTACCGCCGCCGTGCCCTTCTACTTTACTCGGCCTAATTAAAGAAAACATTCCATGATTGCCTATTTTTCCTCGAGCGTGACAACCTATTATTCTCCCCAGCACCTGATTAGAGAGTTATTATGCTTAGATTTAGATTGATTTAACCAGGCAGCCTAATAAAAGACTACTTGAGTTGTGATTTAAAGTGGGGAATTGCAGGTTTTTGAGCCGGTCATGCTGTGTAATTGTTATTACTGGCTCATGATTTGGAGGGGGAGACGCGGGCGCTGAAATTGAATTAGAAAATTAGAAGGTCACTCCGTGAACAACAGGTGACATTTTGGGACGTTCCTGCCTCGATAGAGCTGTCAGGAGGGGAGGCGTTCTGAAGATTTGTCCGCAGTGATAAATCACAAGCTGACATATTTCTATCAAAGCAAGATTAATCTCTCCATCAGCCGCAGGAATGCGCCTAGTAATCATCTGTGAGGGTTGGATGCGAAACGGGTAAATTGACTGGTGTTTGTTCGGTGGTGAGCTGACCTCAGCAGAGAACCAAGTGAGAGGATCCGGCGACTGAAGAGTTTTTTCATTTTTCAAAAACTAACGAAAATTAGGCGTTTGCTTCTGAGAAATAAAGAATGACTCTTGCTTTTGTCCTTGAGCAGCCAAAGAATTGGATTACAAGTTAAAAGAAATTTTTTTTTTATATGAAATTAAAATCAGAAATTTTTTATGAATCCCAGGAGATAAAATAAACGTTGTTTGCGCTTCAATTTGATGTTGTTTCTCTGTGCGGCTAGGTTGACGTTTCTAAAAAAAAATTTTAAACAGCATCACTGAAATGATTTTAAGTATTTGAACGTTGCTAAGCATCATATTAGATGCAGTTATTCAGTCGCTGAAACGGTGAACTGCGATGAACAAAAAAAGTTTGATAGAGTTTTCAATGTAAGGAAAGTCATTCTTCTGCAGCTTTAACTCATCCTGGAACAGAATGGAGAGACAGTAGATGATAGCTTGCTTCGTGTTGTTGACTGTACAGTGCAGTTATTCAGTCGCTGAAACGCTGAACTGCGATGAACAAAAAAATGGTCATAAATACAAAACCAGCAAAGACAAAAAGAAAAGATACAACCTGCTCAATATATCCCTTAAAATGTATTTACTCCAAACAGCCTGTCAGTCTGTATCTGAAGCAATGTTTGACTTAATGCAAATAAGTTGTGCATTTGCGTGTTGTGGATTTATGTTTTTAAAAAGCTCAGAATTATTCTTCCTTAAGAAAACAAGAGCTAGTTTGACATCTGTCTTCTCTTCAAACCCCCAGTCGGTTGTGGCAGATGGCTGCTTGTACTGAGCCTGGTTCTGCTGGAGGTTTCTTCCTGTTAAAGGGGAGTTTTTCCTCTCCACTGTCGCTACATGCATGCTCAGTATGAGGGATTGCTGTAAAGTCAACGACAACACAAGCCATTGTTTCTGTCTGCTGATTCCAGAGGAGTGAATGCTGCAAGTC
>JAVLVB010000456.1:695486-721690 GCA_032876305.1 Orestias chungarensis | reverse complement strand
AAAAGTAACACTTAGCCATCTGCTTTCCCGTTATCTAACTGACAATTTTATTGCTTGGGATAGATGAAGAGTCCCCCTCCATCCTCCTCTGTCCCAGCTCCGGAAGATGAGTAAAACAGGTCTTATCAGTAAATTTATAACCCTTAAGACTCTGCTTCTACTTAAAGAAACAGTACAGGAATGTTTATCCTGCAACAATAACTAATATTTGTGTTAGCAGGCTAGATTGTTCATGTTAGCATTTCCTATGTAACTAAATCCAGCATATATGTTAGCATAGTATTATCTGCGTTAGTTGACTTCCCTACTATGGTTAGCATCAGTTCAGATTTATTTTTGTCGTGCCAGATCAAACGTATGTCATCTTAAGACACGAAGAGGAAGAAAACTAAATTTAATCAAATCATAACACAGCATTTGTTATGGATAACTTTAAAATCTGTAGCTAATGTAAAAAGTATCAAGCTAATGTTAGCATGATTGGGTCAGAGTTAAGACAATGAGGCTGACAAAAACCTTTAAAGGCTAATGTTTGTGTTAGCAGACCACCCTCTTGTTATTTTTAACTTAGCATAACATATTTTTATTAGAATAATTATTTATACTGTTAAAACTTCGTGGTTAATTGTAGCATAAGCAGTTTAATCATATCAGAATGCTAATAAGATAAAGCTTTTGGTATTTAAACATTATCAAGCTTTTGTTAGTTAGAAAATTAACATTATCATCAGTAAAATCAGCAGGTAATTGTAATGTTATATGAAAAAAAAAAACTGATTTCAACCTAACATTAACATGATCATGTTAAAGTTTGGGTTTTTTATTATAACTTCATTCATGTAAACATGCTGCAAGCAAAATCACAACATATTGATATAAAATGTCATGATCCAGAAATCTTTGAGGTTTTTTTTGGGATAAATTGTGGTTTTCATTCATGTCTTGTCGTTGGCAGGTTATTTCTTTGCGCTCATTATTGACATTAGGGTCTTTTTATATAAATGTACTCTCTTACCTTTTAATTGTGGAATTTACTCTGAACTCGTTCTCCTAAGTTAGCGTCAAGCTTTTCCTTTTTGTTTGTGGTGTTTTTGTCTCTTAATTTACCTGATTTTTACCTTATTTATTCTCCCTTTCTCAGTTTCCCTGTTCTGATTCTGCCACAGCTGGTCCCCTGATTAGCTCACCTTCAACTCCTGTTTCAGCATTTAGGCTCCTGATTTGCACTTGTTTGCTGCGGGATTCTTCTGCTCCTGTTTTGTACGTCTTAACTCTTTATCTTACCCTTTTTTGCCTGCTTTTCGGTCCAATTGTAACCAAACATGACAATAGAGGCTATAATCCTGGGACTAATACAACCAGAAACCTAAATTTTTACCTGGTCTTTGTGCACCTTTATCCATGTAACCGTGTGTTTTACTTGAATATCACTTAGCTGCTTTGCAGAGTTCATTTTTTTGCATGCTGCCCTCTGCCTTCCTCTATCTACACGCTATGTTGTTGAGGACAGGGAGCTCGTTAGCGGAGTACCAGGGGAGCGTGGCACATGCCTGGCCAGCCTCTCTGCTTTTCATGTAATTTTGCCACTGTAAAGATGTACGTTTAAAACCAAAAACCAGTCTAGTTTTTCTATTGCATTCCTAGAAAATAGAAAATGTGATGTTTAAACTTTGGCATCATAAAGTAAAAACCACTTTGCGCGCCGGGGTCTTCATAACTTAAGATGAATTAATCGATTACTATTTCATCTTTTATCAGCATCAGTGTCAAGTCACTTTAGAATGAAGTGCCCACTTTCTGCGGCTGTTGCATTAATCCTTAATTATGGATTTGTATTTGGGTCATTTATATTCACAGCGTGTTTGTTATTGTTTTTTTAGGGCTGCCTTGCCAAGTGATGGTCTGATCGAGGATGCGGCTAATAATCTCTGATGGACAAAATGCTCGTTTTGTCATCGTTTCTAAACTTTGGGCTCACATTAATTTAATCTTGGAAGACACAGACGAGATTCAGATTGCATTTATGTGACGTCATGCAGCATGATTGGCAGTACCGAGACTGATTAAAAAACCAAAAGTAGAGAGGTTTTAATAAGCTTTTTAATAATTCAGCACAAGAAAGGAAAACAAAAACACTTCAGAGCTCGTTTTTACTGCTTCTGCTCCGTCTGATGCAACTTTTACAGCTTCCTTTAATTGCGGCGCACGCCGTGTTGCAGTTGCCGGTCTCACTGAAGAATCAGATACGAGCAGTCGCCCGCCTGCCTGACCTCGGTGCGGAGGTACAAACAGGCGAACGGGAAGTCCTCGCTGACAAATGGGACGTTCAGTGGACAATTATCGTTTTCGCGGGGGATCGCGAAGGCGTGCGAGCCAAATTTGTCACTGCCACTTTGTATGTTTAAGGGCGTATTAATCAAGTGATTAATTGCCAGATATTAGTCAGTGAACACGGCCTTGTGTGTTTCCATTCAAGTGCTACTTACTTTTTGCCTTCAAGCGCGTCGGTTTAATAATTAAATTCGGTCTGAGGGAGGTTTGAGCTGCGTCCCGGCATTTCTGGGCCCATTTTGACATCAAATACACCTTTTTTTTAATTAATTTTTTTATTTTATTTCTTTTCTTATAAACATAAAGATTTTTTTTTACTTTTTTAAAAGATTTTTCTTTTTTGCTCAACATTAAATACAATTATGCAACAGAAATATTTGTAGTTTTTATTCGGTCTATATTTCTTATTCTTGCAGTTTAGTTTAGTTTTGTAGCAGGAAACAGATTTGACTGATTTATTAATTAAAAAAATTATTTTGGCATTATATTAAGGAGTAGTTTTAGATTTATTTTATATTCTGGGTATAAATAAAATCAGTTGGCGAGCTTTTCACTCATGTTCTGAGGTTTGTTTGACTTTGGAAGGACGTCGTTGCCATTTCTGTCCACTAGAGGGAGCTAAGCCATTGTGTGATGTGCATTTCTGACCCAACGGTGCACACACACTCACACTTTTCCGCTCCAGTTCAGAAAACATTTCTAATTGGGCCCTTCTGGTTTCCAGCTCTGCACAAAAGCGCGTCCGTCTTCTCCCAGCCTCACCGTCTCAGATGTGCGATCTGGTTTTGACAAATTATGACGTTTCGGTTAAATCGCTAACGGTGCTTACAGGACTCTGCAAACCAGACATCAAAGGGCATACATTAATGTTTTAGTTTTTTTGTTTAGTCTCCTGGGAAAAGGAATCGTTTTTTTATGTATTTCTTTTATTGTTCTGCTTTTTTTTTAAATCTTCTTGTTAATAAATCCTGTCGTTTCCTTTCCTAAAGGTGAAACACCGTGGCACGCAAATGAGGAGATGCAACAAAAAGTGTAAAATTAAGCATCTGAAAACAAAGTGGGCCGAGCCGGATGATCTGCCGACTTTAAGAGGCGTGCTTTGAAGAAAATTTCATCAAAAGGAGACACGATATCTGAATGTGAGTGTGTGTGTGTGTGTGTGTGTGTGTGAGAGGAAAGCTGGTGTTAAATACCTTCTTGTTCTGAAATGCTTAAACTCTCAATTGGCTCGGTTAACTGGCATCTGGAGAACAATGAGTGGGATCTGTTAGTGGGGTTTATGAAAGGCTTTCAGCTTTTTTACGTCTCGTTCCATATGCCGCTCCGTGATTGCTTTATATCTTCATATTAGCCTGCACACCTTGTTCTTTAGTTGTGTTTTTTTTGGTGGGGACGCCGTTCGCGTTTCTGGTGTTTGAACGTGCTTCACGTATTGGCGGCTTTTGGAGCAGATGCTCATCTCAGAGGATGGGAATAAATGGTTTCTGTCGTCTTGACGAGCAATAATCTATTCATTCATCGTTTTGTTTTGTCTTAAAAATAACTTGCAACCGGCTCAAATATATGCATACACCCCACTAATATATGAATGAGTGTCCAGACGAAGATTCACCGAAATCACACTGTTTATTTGTAGCGTCTGGCTGGACTTTTAATGGAATTGAGATTGTTGGAAATTGTTGATGTCGTGTTACTTTTAAGCCTAATCCTCACATTTTATATAATCACATTTTTTATAAAACTACATTTTATATAAACCATGACCCAGTTTTGCAAGATTTTGTTGTTTAATTCATGTAGAGGCTACAAACTTTAAGGGAAATTGAAACATGACTGGATATTTAACCTCTTATTCCTTATATTGTTAGGAAAGGTCATTTGAAGCTTTTACAAATTTGGATTGAGCCCCGTACTTATTTAATTTCCCTTTGGGAGGAATAAAGTATTTTTGATTGATTTGATTGATTGATTTCCAGAAGCTACATCTAAGTTTCATGATCTACATGTTTGAAGTATACCGATTCCTCAACAACAGAAAATGTTCATGCTCACCTGAGTTGATGTTTGGCTTTTCAGTAGAAGAGTTGATGCACTAAAGTCGAGCTTTGCCATATAATAAACTTATTCTACTACTTCCTGCTTATCATAGCCACAGATAACGTCAACATCTGATGCATTTACGCTCTTATGCAATATTCAAAAAGTTTGAGCAGAGCTTGCATGGCAGCTTGATGCAAACATACCTAGTAACAGAGATTCGTTTAGATCTAATTCCCTTGTTTTTAATCTTAATTCAGCCACAAAAGGAAGCCACCACCTCCGTGATTGGCCTTTATTACAGTCCTCTAATACTTACTTGACTTCGAAAACGAGATATTTGTCCAATCAGAGGATTTTCTAGTCCGGTTTCAGCACCTGTGCGTTTCACTGTTGATGGAAAGTGCAGGTTTAAAGGTCCAGTTACATATTTGGACATATTTTAAAACCAAATAAGATTTTTTTTATGCAATATCTACGTAGAATATCTAGTTCATTTGGCCTTATTTGACCAAATTAACATAATTTTTTCTGCTTTGATGATTAGTTTTGTTGTGAAATTTGATAATATTAATGGTTTAATTGAATTTCGTTAGGTTTAAAGAACAAAGTGTTTAATTTCCTTGTTAGCGACTCAAAACTGATTTTAAATCAGTGGCTCTTTGGTGACCTCTGGTCTAGATTGACATTGCTCAGGCCTGGTTTAAAATAAAAACTACAGATGCATCTAAAAGTCTCTAGATTGGATTTTTAGAAACTTAAATTCCTCAGTTTGACCTTTTTACATGGAGTTTCTTCTGTGGAGACAAAAAAAAAAGCTTCCTGGCTTTTGTGGAGCAGATGCGTGGAGGAGTTGAAGACGAGCTCGTTTCTGACATTTCTTCCCTCCCCTCCAACCTGCTGTGACACAAATAGACTCGCTGTCACATGATGTATCGTCAACAGAATGTCAGGAGCAGCAGGCTGTTTTGTGTTTTTTTATTTTTAAATGGTGTTTGAAATTTCAAATTTACGGCTCCTAGAGAAATCTTAGTTGTCGTCACTCCACAGCTTTTGTTTAACCAGGTGAGACGGGAACCTCTGCGTCCTTTCCACCACGCAGTGGAAGCTGTTGTGTTTGGCATTTTGTGTCGGGCCGGATGGCGGCGCCGCGGGCCGTTACCTGTCAGATCCCAGATCCTCCTCCGACGTTGACGTGAACGAGGGAGGCGTATTTGTTGGGCCCTCAGTCAGCACCTCTTAAGGCGCCGACGCAGAGCTATGACCGCGGCCCAGGATGAAGCGAGTGCTCTGTCACGCGACGCCTTGACGGCCATTTGTCTCCTCCTCGCTGTCCAAACAAGAGATAGTGTCTTCAGGAGTTAATTTATTGCTGTCTGGGCAAATCACCTTCAGCAGGACACGGAGAGGTGGAGCAGCAGCTCTCGTGACTGCAGGACTTACAGCGGCTTTGTCGCCACGTTTTATCTAATCAGATTAAAAACTGAAAAAGTTTGTTCTGTACTTACCGCTGTGTCTGACGAGTTCCTAAACAAATAAAAAAATTCTGGTATTTGATTTAAGTTTTTCAGTAGATTGGTAGATTTTAAGATTTTGTTCAGTGTTTAGCTGTAAAAAATCCATCCATCCATTAATTTAACTGAGCATCCATCCTTCCTTAGTGTATTTATACATCCATCTTTAGTTTCATTCTTTCTTTCATCCACCCAAACCTTCATATGTACATCCATCCATCTCTTCATCCATCCATCTGTCCATGCGTTCATCTGTCCATGCGTTCATCTGTCCATGCGTTCATCTGTCCATGCGTTCATCCATCCGTCCGTCCGTCCATCTGTGCAGGTGTTCATCCATCCATCCATCCATCCATCCATCCATCTGTCCATGCGTTCATCTGTCCATGCGTTCATCCATCCGTCCGTCCGTCCATCTGTGCAGGTGTTCATCCATCCATCCATCCATCCATCCATCTGTCCATGCGTTCATCTGTCCATGCGTTCATCCATCCGTCCGTCCGTCCATCTGTGCAGGTGTTCATCCATCCATCCATCTGTCAATACATCCATCCATCCATCCATCCGTCCATCTGTGCAGGTGTTCATCCATCTGTCCATCCATCTGTCCATGCGTTCATTCATCCATCCGTCCGTCCATGTGTCCATTTGTTTATTCATCCAAAGAGCAAATGACCAAAGAGCAGAGAGAAATGGAGGAAATTTAAATCGTCTCCTCCATTGATCATAATAGACGAGGATGACATCCTTTACTCCAACATCACCTTAAATGGAAATTTTGCTAAAAGCAAATGAGCAGTGCTAAGTGTTATGACTACCATATAGCATTAATGTTTTCTGTCAGGGGCTTCAAGTGATTTGTTGCAAGACTGACTGCTACAGGAGAACCATCCTGGCCCAAGCATCGCCATCCACAGTGACTTTCTAAAGAAACTTTGATATGAGTTACTTATTAATTTCCTTCAAGGATGAATCGTATATTTGTATACTGTTTTTTTATTTTATTTAAAGAACTGAAGCGGCACCTCTTGTTTTGGTCCTAGCAGCGTGTTTTAGATCAGAGCCGAGGCCTGATTGTTTCAAATGGAGGCTACTTGTGTTCCTGTTTAGATTGTTCATGTTTGAGTCGCTAAACGTTCAAACACGGTCTGTCTGCAGCCCGTCATGGGAACCGCAGCCTTCTTTCCAACTTAAAAAAAAAAGGTGGACGATCCAGCACTTTAAAGTTCTCTAGATACAGAATTGAACAGTTTTTTTCCCAGCGTCGTGGTCCGTCTGAATCGGTACACGTTGTGGCCTTTTTTAGGCATGCAGCCGTGTTTTAATGTGTGCAGGAACCAGCGTCAAAGAGACGTGGGAGAATGAGGCGAGGTGGCTGTTTATTCTCCCGGCCGGAGCCACATATCTTCTTAATGTGGCTCTGGAGCGCAGCCTAGAACAACAACAGAGTCCGTGGGCTCAACCCTTCCCAGTGTGAGACATTAGCAGCCAGTCCAGGTATTCCCAGTCATAGGTGGCCTAAATGGCTTCAATTACACGGATTATGAGGCGTTTTTTACAACTGCTCTTGTACGGGGGGGTTCATGGTGAGGCCCTCAACATCGAGTTACGAATTCCTGTTTCACTTCTCCACAGAGGGAAACGGTGACTTTGATAGATTACAGCCAGGAGGATTCGTCCTGATAGAAATGAATATCAAGAATCCTTTCGGTGTTGTTCTTGTCAGGCCTTAAAGCCAGACAAACACGGAGCAGATCCACGTCGTGTCGAGGCCGCAGTAATAATAATAATAATAACGGTATTAATTCCACTCCAAGGCCTTGTGGCTCTGAGATTTTCAGGGGAAAGAATAACAGCCAGCGTGAAGTGATAGGAGTAATTACTCCAAGTTAAATATTTAAATTTCACTTTAAAGATGTGTTTGAGTCTTAGAATATGCACAGGGTTGCGGTTCTCAATCAAGATCCAGTGTGCAAACACTGAAAGCAGACCCTAGCTGTTTCTATAGTTACAAAGTTGAAGCCAGGTCAGGTGATCTGAAGCATTTAACGCAAAAAAACGTGTAGTTATAATGTTTGATAAATTTAAGAGCAGTGTGATTTATGTTCCTGTGTTAAAAGGACACTATTAAAACACTGAGTCCCGGAAAAGTACGGTGGCCCGGAAGTGTCACAGCAAACAAAAGCCAAAACGCTACAAAATAAAAGCCACAACGATACAAAATAAAAGTCAAAACGCTACAAAATAAAAGCCACAACGATACAAAATAAAAGCCAAAACGCTACAAAATAAAAGCCACAACGATACAAAATAAAAGCCAAAACGCTACAAAATAAAAGCCACAACGCTACAAAATAAACCACGGCACAAAACAATTACTGTAACGTTTTTAAAAACGGTCCCTAGGTAAAGAGCTAACGTAACATCAAACTATCGCAGTTGTTCGTGCATTACTTGGATCTAGGTTAGAACAGATTCTTTCAGAACAAGTACGAATCACCATGCATCTACCGCCGTGCTTGAGGAGTTAGTGTTTTTGCCGCATATCCTCTTTAAACATCTTCACTTTGGCCTACTGTGTAAAAAATGCTTGGTGCTGAGTTTAGAGAGAAACAGTTTTATTCTTCATCGTTTATAAATACACTTTATTGAAGATTAATGCCAGCATTTGACGAGTTAACTAGGCTACTGAGGCTTAAACTTCTATGGAGATTGTCAACGTTGGTAAATGTCTAATATTTGTTTGTTTGTCATACTATGGACCTGATATTAGTTTGGAAATAGTATCCTATTGCAAACTTGCTAACTGATATAATTTGGGAGTTGTAAAGATGTATTTATAATGAGGTTTGATAGTTTTAAAGCAACAGAAGCTAATATTGGACACAAACGGCATCGCTAAGAATGTTAAAGGTCACATATAACAGGAGGTGTGGATTATGAAAATAGTAGAGAAGAAAACAGCTCAACATTATCACACTATTCACCAACTTTATCTCCAGTTCAAGATTCTATCAAATCATGCAGCCCTAAAAATAAAATTTAACTATTAAATTCAGACGAGATCAGTGCTGGTTAATCATCAACAAGATGACTGGTGAGCAGCATAGCCTGAGCTGCTAGTTAACTCATACGTTTACCACTCCTGTGTTCATATTGTATTGTAAAAGAAACTGAGTTTGTTCCAATATCATACAGCATTCATTCTTTACTTGCTCGTGTACCTACCCTAAGCTCTTGTACTCTAACTTCCTGTCTGAGTGCTTTACGTCTGCTGCGAAAACAACTTACAACTATGTTATTATTCTGATTGCTCCCATTTTCTTTGCACTTAAGTAGCCTGAAGAAAAGTGACAATTCCTGGAGTGTTTACCCACATTAATCTCCTCCCCACCTCGGTCCGTGTGACTGGATGTCTGGATCCGTCTCGGCGGCCTGATGGGGGCAGGACGGGGTCAGCGCCGCGCTGGAAACGGGGAGGGGGGCCGGTGACGAAGGGCCAGCGCCCTGGAAAGCTCTGGCTCATCCATCACGGCGGTCCCTGTCTTCCACCCTGGGCGCGGACGCTCTGCGGCACGTAAGCAGGAGTGCAGCTTGTGGCGCGGCGTCGACCCCGCTGCTGATTGCTGTAATTATAGCTTTGCCATTCCAGTTGAGATGTCGGGCGGACGCTGGGAGTTCTCCGCCGGCTGGTTATTGTGTGTGAGAAGGTGGAAAGCCGATGCGGGTGATATCATCCTGGCTTGGGGAAACAACACTCAATATTCCCCCGTGTGTGAGAGCGGCGGAGGGGCTCAGAACACGTTCTGGGCTTTGACATGCCCCAGCTGTGGTACGCTTGATTTCTTTCGATATCAGCAAACACTTGAAGGAACATCGCATTTTCCACCTAAGGAGGAACTTAAAGAAAAAGAGGAAGCCTCCGTCCTTTACTCACGCATCTCCTGATAGATCAGAAATGATCGTTTTGGAGATTTTAAGAGCTTAAAAAGCTGCAAATAGAGGCTTCCAGTGCATCTGTTGCAACGGCTTCTTGCCTCTTTGCGATGTCTAGATGTTGCTGAGTGATAAACAAACAAAAACCACGGTCCTCATGAGCCACTTTCCTGCTTGTTTGTGTTTCCCTTCTGTCACAGACAAGCTGAGAAAAGAAATCGTTAGAATCAGGTGTGCTGAACGAGAGACGTCTAAATAACATGTACCTGGATCCGTGGAAACGAGGTAGAATAATCTCTGGCGATGCTTTTAGGCGTCCAGGTAGCAGCTGGATTTAAAGCAAGTGTGAGTAACATTGCTAACTTGCAGCATCTGACCAATCAGTAACGAACCATGTTAATCTCAGGCGACATCGTCAGGGTTTATCTTTATAAACGCGCCGCGGTCGCACAAAAATCCTCTGAAAAAGCGGTTAAACTCCGTCGTTTCGGTTGTAACATAATGTAACCGATGAGTCCAGGCAGGCAGCGGGCCTAATAGGCCTAAGTGCAAGAGCTCTCCCAGCTTTTTCATTCACGACCAACGAGACTTTCAAGGATTCTAGGAGATTTTATTGTCATTCCATCACATGTACATCACAAACCTGATAATTGTTCATGCATTTTTGCATCAACACTTTCTCAAAAAAACGCTGAAGAACATTCATCACAAACGAAGGTGTATTTCGTTTGTGATGAATGTTTAATGCTTCTATAAAATGCTTTGTTTTCATTGGTTTGCCAGAAGTCACTTAATAATAATAATAATAATAATAATAATAATAATAAAATATTAGAAAATCTTTGCAAAACAACTTTGAGTAAAAAAAATAAAGGACAGTTTTGCACAAATGGGGCAGCAGGCAGTGGAAAAGCACCAGGACGGCCAAACAGCCATGAAATCCCCAAAGCCTCCTGCCAGAGTGGAGATAGGCCCCGCCAACTGTCCAAAACCAGAGCAAGTCCTCATTCCAAAGCAGGGAGGGAGGGGGCCGACTGCTAAAGCCTCCCCCAATGTCAAGTGGCATTTATTAAATACACGGAGAAGAAGGGAGTGTCTTTAAGCGCCGGGTCCCTGATGATCTGTGTGGTCCAAGCCGCGGTGCCAAACCCGGAGCCGCCGTCTCTCTTTCGCTCTCTCCGTCTTAAGTCTCTTCTTCTGGCTGCCGTTCGTTGACGCCGGTCCAGGTTTTCCCGCGTTAATCCTGTCTCAGGTACACCTGCCGTCTCACGGCGGTCGATAAGTAAACCGGGGAAAAGACGCTTTGGCGCCACACTCTGAGGAATTGAGAGGATTTGGGGGGCGGCGAGTCGCGTTCAGTTATTTTCCCCTTATTGTGCGCTGCAATGTTTTGGAGTCGGGTGGCATCTTCCAGAGTCGCGGGTGGTAAACCCCCCCCCCCGCCATGTTAGCATTTAGAAACAAGAGGCGGGGTCTCCTAAGGGGTCTCAGATTAGTTTTGTTTTTTCGTACATCTGGGTTCGTGTTGCATTTCGCCACGCAATCTTCCCCGGCAGACGATTCAGGATAAACTCAACCACTTATTGTTCCCTTTGGCTTCGGCCGGCCGGCTCTCCCCCCACAACCACGCTCGTATCCGAGGATAATCTGCCTCTGTTTCTATTTGAGGCCGATGCTTAATGCCACGTCTCGGGTGCGCAGCCGAAGAATGGGCGCAGTAGAAGACGAGCTTAGGAGCGCAGATGCTCCCTAATCCTTGGGTGACCACTCGGAAGGCCGGAGTAGTTTTGGAGGCCGCCACTTTTGTCTCCGCAGCGCAGACTCGGTTGGCGAGCTGGAGCTGGAGGCGAGGCGGGGCGACACGAGGAGCTACATTTATCAGTTCACAGTTTCAGAGGATATTGCAAATCAATTTATTAGATTACGAGGCCTGCTTTGAGCTCTGCTTTTTCTAACTTACCCCTCCTCCTCGTCCTCCTCTCTGCCTTCAAACATAATATTTTAAAGGGAGCAGATTATGGAGCACTTTATCGCAGAACAAGGAAGTATAAATTTTGGCCCAGACGTCCTAAATCCTATTTGCTCTCTCTTTGCTTTACTGTAACGCGTCTTCATCTTCCCAAGGACACTGACATAATGGTGTTTGTTACACTTTGGTTTAGATTACCCACGTTTAACATTCAAGATTCCTGCTAAAAAACACAACATGAAGTGCCAGAACGTTCATCATACGCCCATTTAAGGCTTTTACCATAAAGGTCTGCTGCATCCGATGGCTTTTTCTTAGCAATGTGAAGCGTAAAGTTGGACAAAAACACACAACTGCAGCTCATTATCCAGCAAGTGATCTATTTAAGCTGCACTGAGTGAAGATGAAGGCTGGATTTCTCCAGATAGACTTTTTTTTTTTACTTCTGGTTTTTAGGCTGATGCTGCTTAAAACTGTCCAGTCTGGTTCCTGTCAGGATTAATGACTGCGGACAAATTAACCGAAGACGCCCAAATTTATGTTCCGGGAAGGATCTGCTGTGAATTTAATATCAAATGTTGGAATAAACAAAAATACATTTTCTATTGTTTTGTTTATTCAATGCATTTTTGTTTGATGATGCTAAATAGGATTATGATTTGATTAACTGCAGCAGAGAGCCGATAGTGTGTGTTTGCCTCTTCATAGTGATAAAAGCGTAGTAATGGCTGTATATTTAATATTTGTGAGTATCTGTTGCTGGTTATAACAGCAGCATCAATATTGGATGCTGGTATCGTCCCAAATTTTCATTTCGGTGCATCCCTAATCCAAACCAAACTAATCTGTAAAGTATAAACCACTCAACCCTAAAAGCTGTTTTTCATGTTAAAGATATTTTTACCAACTCTGATTGGCAAAATTGTTTTAATCAAGTCACTTTGGATTGTTTAAGAGCATAATCAGCCTGTTTAAGGTCAAACAACGGCAATAATCCATAGATTATAGCCTCAGAAGTTTTGTGGATTATAAAGATGTTTTCTGACACATCTCAGGAAGGTTGTTGTTGTGTCCCTATTTATTAAGTTTAATTAAGATCAATTTAAGTTTTATGTAGGAATAGGCAGGCGTGTTTAGTTTATTTCCATCAGCTGTTTGTTTTTACGCAGAGGAAATCTGTCTAATTTTTACGTTTGGATTATTGTAAACATTTGAAATTGAAGAAAATGCTAAAGAAATTCTGTCTGTGAGCAACTTGATGTATTTAAAACATTATTCCCTCATTAGACCGCGTTTA
The DNA here is from genome assembly GCA_032876305.1 of Orestias chungarensis. NCBI lineage: Eukaryota > Metazoa > Chordata > Actinopteri > Cyprinodontiformes > Cyprinodontidae > Orestias > Orestias chungarensis. Next base: position 708,606 of record JAVLVB010000456.1, on the reverse strand, counting down.
GCACATCTTGAAAGTTTTAAAACAAGCCCAGTTTGTTTGTAAAGTCCCAAAACAACATTTAAAACTTCCGCTTTAAACAGGACAAATCAAAATGTAGCATTTGAAATCAAAATAAAGTCAAGATTTTTCATTTTATGGCTCAAAATAGGTAAAAGATTGACGGTTTAAAATATACGAAACTATGTAAATGAGTAAGTGTATATGCTCTCTACTTGAACTGTAAATCTGTGACATTTAAAATTAAGTTTCTTTATTTTCTTGTTGTCTGCAGATGATTTTGATCTTTACAGCAGATTCAGCAGATAAGAAATACTCACTCTCAGATATCTGCTGTCTGTATTATCTACAATAAAAGTGGCTGTTTTAATCTACTGAATTTAAATCAAATACAAAACAACCTTCTCAAAATAGCGAAACAGCAAATCATAATTTTATTCATCACATCGTTTTGCAGGATTTAATAGAGGCAAAGCATAATTTAACCAAATCATGAAAGAGTAACTATTTTATAAAATGATAAAATAGAAATACTGAATTATTTTAGTGTATATTTTTAAATAACAACTAATACATACAATCAAAATAAAAATGTGTCTAAAGATTTCCTAGAATGATTGATCTTCCTAGCAGATCTAATGTGGAGACGTAGATCGTTTTAGATTGTTCGAGGTTTAAATCTAATGATAGAATTTGAGTAAAATTTTGAAATAAAACTGTCCATCGTTTTTGTGCAAAGATATTGGTAGAAACTAAAGTGATAGAAAAACGCATTTAGCCACAAGATGCAAGGAAGGAAAATCTACTACTGAGCTTGGAAGTTTAGAGCAGAAAAACCAAGTGGTGCACCAATTAAACAATTAGAAAAGGGAATCAGACGATTATTAATGTGGCTCGTGGCACAGAAGCTCTCTCTAACCAATATGAATATATGTATTTAACTTAATAAACTCGGATCAACTTGAATGTATATGTAACTGTGTTGGATTTATTCCTATTGATTTAGGGATGCATCAATAATAAGATCTTGGCTGCATTTATTGTAACTTTCCCGTTCTGGCAAAAAAAAAACGACGTTATAAATACTTTTCTATCTATTGATCTTTTCCCCCTTAAAAACGCCCCACACTCCTGGCATCCATAGCATCACTATCACATGACCACAAAAATACCATGTGACCAACCGGCTCCCCCTTCCAAGAGCAAGATGCAAATAAATGTTCAATCCAGAAATGTTTTCCTTCCACAACATTTCCAGCAGATGTTTGGAGTATTCGGCTTATACTAAATATATTGTCCATGTTGAAGGTGTCAAAATTGTACAGCAATGACATTTGTTTATTATTAATTAGATAAATTATGACCTCAAAAATGGTGACCACCACCAACAAATACATACAATTACTTCATTCTATTTAACTAATATAAATCTAGAGTCATGTGCATTTTTTTAAATCAATCTACAAAAATGCTCAATTATTTGTTTTGCATTGTTCTATTTAATGAATTTTGTCCTTTTTGGCCCTCCGTTACACATCAGGGGTCTCTATGATTCTAAAACAACCATTTCACGACCGGCTGTTCTGTAAACGTTATTCTTTCAGCGTCGAGGTTTGTGCTTTATTATGAGGATACAGGCTTGACTCATTGATAAAGCTAAACCGGAAAACTGCAATCGGTGCGTCTCTGTCAGCTGTAAATATGAAAATATCGATAATTTCTTAGTTTGGACAATTTGTGTCTCCCCAGAAATATAAAGTATACGGATTTAGTTGACAGGCGCGCCGTAATCATCACCGGCAGATCCATTATCGACGCTTCTCTCCGGGTTGAATCCCCAACATGTCCTCTGTGCAGCTGCTGGTTTCTGTCTACCTGTCACATTTTGTCCCATTACACTAAAAAGACTCAGCAGAAGGTGGACGGCTCCTGTCTGAGCGAAGCCGCTGCTGCTGTTTACCCAGAACACAAGCATTCGGCCGCCGCTAATGGACTGGCACTTTAATCAGATCTGACCTCTGGTCTGAGGATGAGGGCGAGCGTTTTCCAAAACAATACCACCAAGTATTTATTTTGGGAAGGAGTGGATCTTATCAATCCACATGTTAATTTAACTACATGAGGTGTTTCAGCACAAAGCAGCATCTGATTATAAAAGCGATGCATTGATGCTTTTTGAGCACGGTGACCCCCGACGACTGCAGAAATATCAAGTCGGCACCTTGGGAGCATCTGAGTGAATCGTCTGGCGGATCAGCAGGTGAAACGAGCGACGCTGCCGATCGCTCAGACGGACCGACTGAAAACCAAAAGAGACAACCTGAGTGGCCGCGCTGATAAGCTCATCCATCATGGCCGCGCATTTATTATTTATGGCAATCGGGGACATCATTTGGGTCCTGCAGAGTAGAAAAAATAAGATGAAAAAATCGCATTGTGGTGGATCAACTCGCTGCATGACCGAGCCTGGAGGAGACGGGGAAATAGATCTGGAGTCATAATTAAAAAGGAAAAGCATTTTAACACATTTTAATGAAAATAAACCTGCACATTTTTTTTTTTTGCAGGTAAATTACTACAAATGTCATATTAATAACAATAAAAATATCATCTTCTTTTGCACAATAAGATTTTTGCACAATCCTTGATCTGTTTTTTAAAAATCTTTTGTTCCAGTTTTTTCTGTATCTATTGTCACTTATCTAAATTATCTTAAGTTATTAATCAAATTTCTTGTCCTTTACCTTCTATGTACATTATTTTACACACGTCGTTGCAAAAAAAAACAAAAAACCTGAAAATAACTGTAAACCTTGAAACTCTTCACCTCAAAGCATTTGTAATTTTGTTTTCAAAGTAAAAAAAATTATACATATATGTATATGTTATTACAGTGTTAAAACAAAAATCTTTACTTATAATTGCTAAAGAAAAATACAAATTAAATCCTGGTCACTTTTATTGAATTGCAGTTTATTTTGTTTATTTAGACTAATACAATTCAAACACTGTTGTAATATTATATAATTCTGCCTTTTAAAAATGATCATAAATACAGAAAACCTATCCCATGACCTTTGCACTCCTAGGACAGACTTCTGTCTGGAGAGAAATGGCAGAAAAGAGCAACGCTAAATAAGCTGACCGTTCACAAACTACGGCTTTTAATCCTACCACTAGAAGGTTTGGTGGAAGGGAAAAGTGTGGTGGAAAAAGGACAAACAGGAACGTTGACAGCAAAAGAACTGAACACCCATTTATGCGTCATAAATGTTTTTGTATATTTGTTCATAAATATTATTGTTTTTATTGAATTTTTGTTTTTGGATGTAGAAAAAAACTCAAATCTATTCACAAGTTTCTCTTTTTTTAATTTGTGAAATTATGTAATTAATCGAGATGTACATGGATTTATTAAAACACAAACATTACAAATTCTGCTTATTACTTTGCTTTCAATGCTGGTTATTGTTGTAGGTTTGCGGTTGTTTTTAGAGGCTAATTTCTGAATGGCAGGAAGTATTTTATCCATTTAATAAATCATATCTTCCGTCTATTATGCTGGGGGACTTTTGTCCTTCATCAAAGTCTCAAAAGGAGATCCTCAGGGCTCGTTGTTAGGACTCCTGTTCTCAATCTCAGTTCAAATCATCCTTGGGATAATTTAGCAATATAAAACTTTTTTTATACAGATCATATATTAACTATTGTCCCTCATTTTCAGTAATTCAAACCTTTGTATTTGATTTTGTTAGACTTTGCTTAACATTTTTAACATCTTACAAACTAGAGACAGTTAAAATACCAGATTTTGTACCTGGACAAACTGGCGGCTGTCATTATCATGACATGACGTAACTCAAAATAAATAGGCAATATTTAAATTAATTGATTAGGCCTATATTATTAAATGTATTGTTTTCACAGACATGGCAAAGATGGAGGCGTTATAAATCTGACTCGATGTCTCCTGGTGGAAAAAACAACTTCTTCTCTGAGTCTGATCGCACTAATCTAGATTTTTGTAAACATCTCGGATCCTTTGTGCTTTAATCTCGGTTCATCAGCGTTTTCTGCATCTTTAGCTGTAATAACCGAGATCTTCATCACGTTTTTCCTTTTTTAAACTATCAAGTGTCAACCTTAAATGGCTAAGTGTAGACGTGAAGTGGGGGGCAGGAGAAGGAAAAAGAAAGACAGATGGGGGGTGGGGGGGCGTAAGGGAGAGTATAAGAGGGAAAAAATAGAAGCAGATGAAAAGGACGTTATTAGCTTGGTCGCGGTCGGAGCCCATTTGCGTCCATTTGCATCTGGGTTAAAACCTGCAGCTGAGAGCATCTCGGCGACGTGTAATGACCGGTTGTCACAACAACACGGGAGGTGGCCCCGCCGGCAAAATGACGGCCCTGTCACTCCTCCGCCTAGACAAAGCGTTGGCAACCTGTAATTCCCCTCCCGTTGCTGCTCTTCCTTCCTGCCCGCCGCCTGGTTAAATGGCACTTTTTGAAGGAAGTAAATCTGCGAAAGTTGTGTTTAATAACATCGGCGGCGCTGAGCCGCTTGACGGGGTGAGGTGTGTTTGTTGGTGGGGGCGAGAAGCTCACGGGGGTTAAGAGGGATTTGTCGTTTGTTTGTGCGCGCAGGCCCTAATCTGTTCATTGAAACGGCCCATCTTTTCAGCTAGATGTTCTCAAAGTAAATGAAAAACAATTAAGCAGTGCATGAAGCTCACCGATCCCCCCACTTCCCCACCTCCGCTGAAAGTCTCTACTTAACGTCACTTTTAAATGATTTCATCCATTTTGCGTTTTAACGCAAAAATAAGCTGACTAAAACTAAGAAAGTACATCCCGTACCGCTACCTCTGACCTTTTGTTTGTCTCGGAAAGTTAAAACTCCAGTGTAGCTTCATCCGTAATGACTCAAACTGCAGATTTGGATGGATTGCAAGTCTCCTGTCTCTGCAGAAATGACACGTCTATACGGAGAGAGGAGAGAAACTCCCAAACTGAAGGCCTCGCTAAAAGGCAAACACATAACTAAACCTGTGCAGTGAGAGGAGCAGCGGGGGAAATTAGCGACAAAGCATTATAATTTGTCACTGATGCATAAATCTTGCTGACGTGCCTCAGTCACTTTAATGGTGCTGCGGTTGCTCTGGTGGAGGGGCTGTGCAAACTTGCGCAGTTGCAGAAAAACAGCAAAAAACTATATGTTCGAAGATCACCTTATTTGCATAATTTACCAAAAGCCAATGAGGCAGCTCAAGGAGTGCGGGTGATAGTAATAAGTGTTTGGGAAAGGCAGAAAGATCACTAATGGTTTGCCTATGGGGATTTCTCCACGCCATGGGGGAGGAAAATGAGAAATATTTTTCAAACAGCGGGGGTAAAGGTTTTAAAACTAGGAGCACATGGGGAGATAAAGATGTTCCTGCCACGGGGTGCTACACAGGAAAAATGCAACGGCGGGGATGACAAAAAGAATGCCCCCGTAATTTCGACATTAAGAGGTAATAATCATGTTTCACCGACGATATTAAAAACGGTAACCCGCAAAGCCGGGCCAAAACAGATACATTTATAAATAAAAGTGAAGAGGGAGAGGAAGAGAGGCCCATCAGGTAGAGGAGGTAATGAGGTGGTGGCAGGAGGGGTTGGAGGAGGAAGAGGAGGCTCTCATCACCGGCTCTGTGTGAGAGTAAACAAAGAGTGAAGAGTTCGCGGATCGCGACCGAGCCGTAGATCGGCGGCAGGCACCCCGCCGGCTCCCCGCCGCACCGACGGAGAAAAGGGATGATCCGGATGAAATATGCGAAGTCGGCGCCGGCGTCACATGCACGGAGATGCGCTTGTGTCTGCGTGTGCGCGCACCGAGAGCTACCGTGATCGCGACAGCACGAAGCAAATTAGTGCTTTTCGAGGAGCTTAACACTTTTCTGGATGTTTGAAATGAGAAATTCTCTTCTGGAGTTTAAAGAACACATAAACAAACTTGAATATACATTTTTAACTTTGACGCTGTAACTTTAAAGAGTTTTTCTAAGTGGCCATATTGCCACATCGCTAAAATAGTCATTAACATTGTAGACTTTCTTATTAAAATTAATTGAAACTGCAGTTCCTGACGATCATTCAGAACAGTCGCACAGCACAGCAGTGCCGTGTCTGCGTTAGGAACTACGGACGCCGCCCTTTGTGTGGATGGATGTTAAAGTTGTTGATCAATGTTGACTCGACCGTATCTTCACAAGATCAGAACAACACGAAGGAAGCTGAGAGAAAAATAAAAATCTAAAAGCGGCACTGCTTGCTTCGGACATTGTTTACGTCCAGATTTAGCGGGTCTGGCTCCTTTAGTGCAAAAATATAACGCAAGGCGTCAATTGAGGGGTCAGATGGCACAAGTTATACTTTCTACAGATTTACAACATCTGGTGCAGAATTGAGACGCATATTTCACATCAGTGGCATAGAAATAAATGCAAGAAGATTTATCAGAATACATACGTTTTGATAACTAGCAGATATGTGTCCAGTTTTTTACCATATATGAAAGTCGTACAAATCTGACCTGTTGTGGTTGATGAGACCAGAATTTGATCCTTTAGACCGCCTTAAAAGTTGATATGGGTCGTATTTTCTTTACCTGACTTAAAATGCAAAACATAAGAAGTCCATAAAGTTAGGGATGCTTAGCCTTAGGACGTTTGATTGGTAGCATGTCAAAATACAGGAAAGCTTTTGTTCTTCTGTGAGCTCTGTAACTTATCACACGATCAAAGCCTGACGCCATGATTCCAGCAGGATCTGGATGGCACATAACACACAGGCAGCGAACTCCAAAACTGCAGAAATGACTTCTGAATGATGTTCTGTGAATGCGTTTTTTGTCTGGCGTGCTGAGGACGAGGGCTCGGCGAATGTTAGCGGACGCCTGCCTTCAACTTCCCCATGAAGAAAGCGATAAGCGGGGAGCGGGTGGAGCCGCTCGGCCGGCGCAGTACATTGTGATAATGACATTTGGGGAGGGATAGTGTTGCAAAGCTGTTAAGCTCTTCCATTGCACCAAGAAGATTAGTCGACGAGATGGGGGCTGAATGACAGCGAAGGTAGCGTCCCCAGCCGTCGCCTGCAGAGGACTTGGCATGCGGAGGTCCGTTAAAAGCCAAGTGCTCACTTTACACCGAGGACCAATTGTCCTTCACTAGCAAAGTATTGCAAACCCCCACAAAGCAAGGGCATTCTGTTGTTTTGGTCTCTTTCATCTGGTGGTTGATGTTGCTGGATTTACTGCTGGTTTCTACTTCTCCCCTCGCCTTTTTCTACCTTCTCATTTGCTCCCCTGTCGTGGCCGACTTTGACTCATTTATCTGAGTTTGATGCCTTTCCAAAGCTGAAGTTTTTTTTGGGTTATGCACAGCTGTGTGTTGAGGCTGCATTTGGTTTATCTACCCACCCAACCCTCTGTCAAACCCCCAGCTGGGTACAAACTCGCCACATTAGGCCTTGTTTGGCCGTACCAAAGCAGGAAGCAGCGACTGTGGACAGCTTGTCCTATTATCTGGGACACCGGCCTGCCATGCCTTTAACTCTTTGTCACATTGCCTATTCCCCTTATAAGCCTTGGGGGAGCCGGGGGCCGCCTGCTTGTATCCTGAGTGTTTGTGTGTACACATCGAAGTGCGAGCCGGTCGGCGTTTCCCTACAGGCCTCTGGAAACACTTTGTCCATCTCTTGATGTTCCGTCTCGGCCTTTCCGCCTCCGCCCACGCAGAAGTCATTTTTATTTATTATCTCCTTTGACAGCAGAGGGAATGACGGGGAGTCGCAGAAAGTGTTTTGTCAGTTCTTAAGTGTCTGACAGTCTGAATGAAGTTCAGCATGCAAAGAACAAGAGAGAGTCCTCATTTACATTCCTACTGATTGAAGGATGGGAAGTAGCTGCACACGGATGTGAAGACGAGAGATGGAAGTGACACAATCCACCAGTGTCTCCTTTCCTGTCACGGAAAAAGCCTGGCCCTGCCGCAATGGATGGCGAGGTGAGCCTCTCGCGGTGACCTTAAGCTCTGAGTCCCCCGAGCGAGAAAGAGGTCCGGACACAGAGCTCTGAAATGCAACGGCGGGCCGAAGTGACAGGACGGTCATCTCAAGAGAGGATCAATCTCAGACATGGCAACTCCTGGCCTGTCAGCTACTTCCTACCCTCTCCGCCTGTAAGCTTGTCATCCATTTATTCCTGGGAGAGCACGCAGTTGGTATCCATGGACGGACGGTCCGAGCAGTTGGGTTTTAAAGAAAAGTACAATTATTACATTCACGTATCACTAAAACACCTCACGAGAAGATTACCAGCATACAGGCAGGCATACGTGCTGGAAATCTCATTCTACTACTAGGAAGGACCAAACAAGTATGGAAATGCATTTTACTTTTTCCCAAATTCCCCTTTTTTTTTGTTCCCACCGTATTTATTAACCCAAGCAGAGTGTAATTATAGATGCAACAAATAATAATCATATAGTACCAGCCACGGTTGTCCACATATACAGGTTTTATGCTTCCACAAACATCCCAGCGCTGTGATTTAGTTGCAAACAAAAAAACAAAAAAAGGCACAGGCAAAAGTTTTATCAGACCAAACTTCTCTTGTTTCTTTTTATTGCAGTTAGAAGTAAAAGCATTTTTCTTTACTAAATTCCATTTTCAGTATCTCAACTTACATATTTTAGGTCTATTCAGTCTATTCTACATAATCATAGACATGTCAAACCATAGTATTGCTCCGAAAACGTCGGCTGAAGCTGGGAATCTACAGTGAAATGCGCCAACATGGGCTGAAAGGCCACTCACTTTGGAGGAATCCATTGCACCAATGTCCTGTGATCTGATGAATCCAGAGTGGAACGGTTTGGCCATAATTATCATCGTTATATTTGATAATTAATGCCGCACTTTTGCATATTTCGGCTCTAGCCCTTCCCTTCTCGTGTTCTTTCACTGAAGTCAATCGTGTGCCGATAACAAGCGAGCTGACCTCTGTCTAACCAGTAACCATCTCTACGGAGGCTCCCAGTGGCCAAAACACTCGTCTTTCCATACAGACGTCTTTATCCATCTCTATAAGACAAAATGTTCTTTGCTGCTTCCTTTCTAGCCTTTTTCTACCTCCTGGCTGTGCTGCAGTTCAACCTTGTAAATGCATCCAAACAAGACTTTAATGTTCTATTTCTGTTAACCTTTTTTGATGTTCTGTAAAAATGTGCTCGCCAAATTTATTTATAAAACAGTGCAACATGTGTTTTTAATTGAGTCAACAGATAAATGTGACAACAAAATATGTACGTTTAATTTGAGCTGAGCAGTTTTTTTTATTTGTCTTCTCAATGCATTTTTTTTTTTAAAACACGTTTTTCATTCCCGCTTTTCGAGATTCCTACACTGCTAGCTGCGCTGCAGTGCTCGCTAGTTTTTTGGTTAAAAACTACAAAACTCAGTTTTAGCTTTAGCTGTTTAAGTTTCATGCACCAGTGATGATAATTTCTACAAATAAATTAGTAATACAGTGTTTACAGTCTCATGAGGAATTAATGTACTTAAAAATTAGGAGAAAAACATGATTTCTGGTACTTTTTGATTGTTTTGATCTGTTGTAGCCTAATCCGATGGCGTCCTAAAGGTGGTTGCTGCTTGTTATCTCAGTAAACATGCTTAGCTGTGGGGACACATCTGTCCAGGGCGATGTTTGGTCCCTGAATTCCCAGGTGTGATCCCGCGCCAAGACCGAGACCTTGTGTGCCGCCAGGGCCGTGCTGGACGTCTTTAAGCCAGCATGTTGTTTTGAATCAAGATCAGGTCAGATAAGGGTGTCGTCCGATACCCGTTGAACCCGATATCTGAGATGTTTCGTCCTCTGTAAGTAGGTTATTGCATTATATAAGAAACAGAAAGACGTATTTGTTACATTTTTTCAACGCCTTGTTGTTTTCCACATATCTAAGCATTTATGTACGCGGTACATCTTGCACAGTAGCAAAAGCAGACACGAGTTCTCTCGCCTCAGCAGCTACATTAATGCAGTCTTCTCTGGTGTAATTTGTGGCCTCAGTGGGTTTTTTTTTTTTAATGTGATGTTTATCCCCGCAAACACAGCAAACAGATTCTGCACGAACAACGACAGCCGTGAAAAGCCTCGGCGAGCACAGCAGGTACTCCTAAGCTCCGCTGTAACAAATACCTCTTAAAGACTCTTATTTAAATGCCCCATCTGCTTTGACAGGTGCTGTTTGAAATCTAACCCCACGGGGGACAACCTTGTAACTTTTTTACGCGCCTCTTTGTAACCGCGTGAGGGGGAGAATAAACAACGGGGTGCGTTCTCTTTAGTCAACCCGTCGCACTTTGAAAAACAGGAAGGGGAATAAAAAAAAACACTAGAAAGGGAATGTGAAATGTGTGGCGAAGGGAGGTGCTGATGATGCCTTCGAAAACTTTAACTCAAAGGTTTCTCTCCATGTGGTGACTTTCCGCTCTCAACAAGAAAACAAAACAAAGAAGAAAAACAAAAACCCCTCAGGGGAGTTTAATATCGAAGATAATTTCCCGCTGTGCGTTTGTCGTTTCTCTTGGAAAACCTTGATTTTTACCAGATTACGACAACCAAACCTACCTGTTCGGCCGCCATGAAGTTAAATCACCCGTGTAAGGAGTAGACTGTCGAATAACAGCTATCATTAAAAGATGATATACTGATGTGTTACAATGTAAGTAGTCATAATAAAGGTCCTTCTATATCATGAAGGTGGGCTGAAAATGTTCAACTCACAAATTTCTTACCCAACTAGAAACAAACTGGATGTTTCCTGGCATCGGCAACGTTTCTGTTTTAATAACTCCTTAAAACGTTGGCTTTATGGACGTGTTGCCAAGGATACGCCTATTGTGTGTCCTCCAAGTTGGTCAGCCTGTACTTTAGATGACTGCACTGCAAACCTGGCGCCTGGTACGAAACCTGCAACCATATAGTGAGTGGACTGTAATCAGATAACGCATGTCTGTGAATTTTAGAGTCAAAGGAAATCAGCCAAATATATTAGAGCGTCACAACTTTCGGTTATCATTAGGAATGATTTCCATATGAGGGTGCCGTTATACCAACATTATAGGAATGTCCGACCATCTGACTTTTCAGGAAGGAGAAAGTTTCTGTCTCTTAAATGATTAATGTGTTCGAGTTTAAATAAAAACCTTGTAAAGACGCAGCCTCAATCTGGTAAGAGAGTTTTAGTGTCCAGTGTGAAAAGTGTGCTGAGAGGCCACTCAGAGAGGAGGAAGCCATTACTCCAAAAGAAAGAAGATTTTTATGAAGAAAAAGTCGTAATTTTCAAGTCCAGACTACAAATTTAGTTGCACAAGGCCATGTTTGCATGACAATGTTTTCTAGAAGATGCTTAAAACTTTGGTCATGTTTCATTTGACAGCAGCACAATTTTTAAAAGAGGTTCTAGACTATAACTATAACTAAAACACTCCTTTTCTCCTTCATCATGGCCGGTATGCCAGAAATCTGTAGAAATGAATAAAACTGGCTACAAATTAACAAACTACAGAAAAAGTACATTTCAGTTGGACTTTGGTTATGCCAGTCTTCATTTAAAACAAACGCTCTCTGTTCTGCTTCCAACAATCTGGGGATCATTCCCGTTCAACGTTCTCTTAGAATTTGTTGGATTTTTTAATTAATTTTAAGTAGAACCTCATCCTTCCTATACTTTTGCCATCTCGAAAGTTCATTTCTGGTGACATATTTCAGGCACAATTTCAGTAAGCACCACCTAGTAGTATGATAAGTAAATAAAACTGTTTTCACATCTTAGCTGTTGTCATATAAGCAGAAATTGTAATCCAACCTCTGTCATGTAAATGTTTTAAAATAAATGGGAAAACAAATCCTGTTTACAATCAATCGTCATGTAAACAAAATCAAAGAGTTACTTAAATAAGCAGCCTCTCAAGCTAGCATCTACTAAAGTTATAATAAACTTATAATTGATTATATATATTGTGGCCTTTTTATGGTTCATTTGTAGATTAATATTTAGTACCTTTCATAATTTGTTAGAAAGGTAACAAAGTAGTCAACACAAAATAGAAGCAACATATGCTAACAGCTGCTAAGGTTATAATTTGCTAATGCTAACAGCTACTTAAATTAACATCCATTTATGTTAGCAGGTTTATACGCCAACAGGTGTTTCTTCTTACATACTACCACAACATGCAACTTCACAAAGTAACATGAACTTATACCTGAGGCTACGAAGGTTAGCAGACATGTAAGCTAACATTTACTTTAGCAATGATCTGCTCCTAGCGCAACTCTTCCTTACTGCTAAGGTTAAAGCTAATATATCAGATATTTTTAGTATTCTTCCCTTCATTTTTTTTTCCTATTGAGCAAAGTTATTTTATATTGATTTTCACATGTTCTAATTCCTCAGATGTAATTATAATATGTATTAAAAGTAGTTCTCCCTTTTTTCTATGGCTCATTTATAGAATATTATGTGTTAGCGGATGACCGTTGGGATACTTTAGCAGCCATAATTCCCACCAACACACCTACCTGGGTTTTTATTTATTAATTTATTTGTTTGGTTTTTTTTGCCTTCCCCATGATGATGAATTACCCATTTAATAAAGGATGACACGGAGAGCGCAATGACAATTACCTGACTTATTTTTCATTCAGGTTTGGACGGAAGACACCTTACGCCGCCACGGTTGGGGGAGCATAAGCGGCACGCGTTAAGCTTTAATTACCTTGTTTTCGTCCCCCCGACACGTTGGCCCCTGCACTCAATCATACTCACACAGATACCCTCTCAACAACCCCCTTTCAGACCACTGCCACACATTAAGAGAATATTAATAAACAACATTAATATCCTTTTTCTTTCCCTCTCTCTTTTTTTTTTTTGTTCTTGAAGATGGTCTCTTTCCTTTGTTCGCCTTTAAAGGTTCACCAAAACGCATTTAATTGCCCAGCACTCTTGATTGCAAGCTTGTGTGTGTGTGTGTGTGTGTGTGTGTGTGTGTGTGTGTGTGTGTGTGTGTGTGTG
>JAVLVB010000456.1:676491-695386 GCA_032876305.1 Orestias chungarensis | reverse complement strand
TGCGGTTCGTGCTTGGACATAGACCAACCCTGCCGTACTCAAAGAAAAACGCACACACTTAAACATATTTTGAATATGCCAAGATCCTCTCCTTAGGGGGGATCAGACATCCGTCTTATTTTATCAAAGGTTGCAGGCCTGAATTATCAAGGTAATATTAATGATTTACATCTTCACTGCATGTGGCAGAAAAACTATTATATCTTAATATTAATGAATTAATTTGTAGCTTTTGAAGCAGGTAGCTAAAACTAAACTCCAGTCAAAGAATATTTTAGTTTTATTTCCATTTCCCAACATTAGGAAGTCTAGAAAATCAAGCTAAGAGAAAAAAAAAACCTCTTACCCAGACATCTTGGCATCTGTTACCATTAATTTACTGCTCACTGCTTTCAATGTGATTTCCTCCCATATGTTTCAGATGTGTCTTTTTTTTTTTCCTCCTCCGAATTATTCACTCCACAAACTCACACACCCATAAAAGCAGCATAAACAATTCATCCGCGGCTTTGTCATTAAAAGATGTCACACTGACTTTTAACGAGGGATACTCTTATATTTTTTTGTTTTTTGGAGGTCCACATGTTTTTTTTTTGGGGGAGTTTCCAAAGACAATAAAGGCTCACGTGTATAAACACACTCTAATTTAAGTGCGATACTAAAGCCATAGCAGTGATGCAGTTTTCTAAAAAACAAAACAAAAAAAAACACTTATTTTTCTTAATTTCATTGTGCCGATTCCATTTCCCATCAGATAAGCCTCAGGTGTGTCTTCTTACACCCGAATATGTTTAGTCTGAGCTCTCCGGTGAACACAATCTGCTCGTACGTATCACAATGAGACAGGAACCCTCCCTGGTAGGCCTCGGCTGATAACGGTCTCCACTGTAATGATTGTGCATTGTCTTACCAACACAATGCCGGTTCCAGCCGCGCCACTCGCGCTCCGCTGCAGGCCGACTCTGAGCGGCCTTTGAGCTTTTCCGCTCTCGTGCCACCAGCTCAGCCTGACTGATTGATGACGCACATTGTGAGATGTCAACAAGAAAAGACGCTTTTGCATTTGTTTGTGTTCATGATTATTGAGGTTTAAAAGGGATATAATCCGCTTTAATTTATTTGCTAAAGCAAATATTGCTCTATTAATGTAAAACATTACAGTTTGTTGTTGAAGCAAATATCGTTTTAACTTTTTACAAACGATGGTGAATATTTTCTGTTATTTTCATTTCTGTTAAAATACATTCAATAAAGTACTCGGCTGGAGAGATGTTGGAGCTAACAGCCGATCAGACAAATAATGACTCAAGCTAACCGCTATTTTAAGCTAATAACTTCTTTAGGGTACAAACGCCAACTACTCTAACTAATATATATATATTTAAGCTAATACTGTAGCTGTTACTAAAGCTAACAAATGCTCAGGCTCAGATCTGCTAAGAGAGACTGGTACTAAGAGTACCCGTTACTCTAAATAATTGGTTTAAAATGAAAAAAGAGTCTGTGAATGCTAAGCCTACGAATGCTAGTAACTGTTCAAACTAGTAGATATTCAGGAAAACGGCTAATCAGACTAACAACGGCTCAAACTAATATTTCTCAAGTTAACAATTACTGAGAGGTACTATTACTTAAACTACTAGCTAATAAGGATTTTGACATCCCAGGCTAAAAGATACTTAACCTAAAAGCTTTTCTAGCTAGCTGCTGTTTTGTGCTAGTCAAGCTATTTGCAGCCCAATGCTAACCTGCTAATGTTCAAGCTAACGTCTAATTAGGCTAACAATGTTTTGGACTAGCATAAAATGCTAAAAGTAAAGTCTTATTTTTTGGGTTTTACCATCGGTTTAGCAACCAGAGACTACAAAGAAGGTTTATTTTCCTTGCCTTTCACTTTGACGAATTCCTGCATGAAATCAACATTTTGTAAAAAAACAAACAAAAAAAAAAAAAAACGGTTCGATACACATTTGCAAAAACATCCCAAACAATTATTTTAAATAATTGTTACTTGTATATTGTTATTAAAATTAAGAGCAAAGGGTAGCAGATTCTCTAAATGCTTAATTAGTGTGCACAAATATGGCGAATAATGCTAAACTAGAGCATAGCTAACAACTCTTAACAGGCTTCTTTAGGCCTGCGCTTACAACATAATCTATATATATGTGTAATACTTATAAAGTCTTGGTTCTTGTTCCATCTCGTACTTATGTTGCTCTAAACTCTATGGTACACTTCTAAACATCAATTTAAAGAAGCATTGATGGCTGGATTTACAATAATGTTTCAAATTAATTTCAAGTTAATGATCTATTTTCAAATTTCATTGAAATGATTTGTGCTAATCATGCTAACATCTACTCGGACCATTAGATGCAGTTTGGTCAATATTTGGTGCTTTTGCAACCCTGCGATCCCCCATGAGACATTCGGATGAATGATTTCTTCAACTTTTTAATACCTTCGTTTACTTACTTTCACTTTTGAGTTTTGATGTTTCAACCAAAACACGTCTCCCTTTAATTGCTTTGGTCTGACCAACTTACCATCCCTTCACACTAACAGCGATCTGAAGTAAAATCCCAACCTGTTTGTCCGTCTCACTTTTCCGTATTTGAGTAATTTAATTCAAAGGATATCACACCGGCTTCGTGTTTATCATTTCCCCCCCGTTTTTCTGTCAAAATCCACACAAGTTGGTCACAGAGGGGAGATGCCTCCCACTGTGTAATTTGCCACAGGTTTGCTCACAGACGGACTCCTGCTGTTTCCAGAGATACATTAAAAGGAGCTGCAAACACTCGGCCGTACAGGCTGTCAGCTGACAGCTAATGAGCTCGGCCATCTTCGGCATGGCTCAGAAAAACAAGTTTGAAGCTGCACAGACTTTACGTTTACACTCATTTAACTTCTTTAAGGGTAACTGCCACGTTCGATATAATGGAGAAGCTTTAAGCTTACATTGTGATGAATGTAAATGAACATTTGCTCTTAAGAGTTGCTTTGAAGGAAGGTCTCGCTGTTCTGGTTAGCTTTTAAATACAACGCAATGTTGTCTGTGTTCTCATAATCGCAGCATGAAGGAAAATACAACAGCGGCTTTGTTCCTGCAGCTACTAACCTGCAGCTATTCCTTTTTAAAGTTTTCTTGCAAAAAACGTGACACCCGGAGGAAAAGAAATAGTGTGCCAACTGATATCATACATTTGATAGTATCACCTAAGATCACATGGTTGTGTGGAAGAAGTTCCCGCTATTATAGCGAAACGTATGATGCTTTACGATCGATGGCAGATTAAGTACTATTGCCTAATCCGAATTAAAAAAAATAAACACACAAAGGCGTCTTTGTTTGTGAAAAAAAGGGGGATTTCTGTTTTCTCCTCCCCATGGTGGTGGTTGGTCATGGGTTCAATGCCTCAGCTGAAAGTTAATGCCCACAATAAAGGTTTTTCACACGCGACAACAAAACAGAAGCTTGAATGTCAAGATCACATACCATTTTTTTCTGTATTTCTAATCCTTCCAGATCTGTTTAGGTGTTTTTTTTAATCGTTTTGAAGTTGCAGTACTTAAACAACAGGAATGTATTTACGGATGCCATCCTCCTTTTTAACACAGTGGGGATGTTTAGGCAGATAAAAGACTCAGTGTTAGCATCCCTGATGTGTTGATTGCCAAAGGTATAGTTTAATTGTTCCTTTGCAAGCCGGACTCTCAGTTTCTGGAAGTAGAGAGGAATTTTAGTGGATGCTAGATTAAAGCTGGCATTTTGACTTCAGTTTTATTTGCAATGCCTTGCAGCAATAAAAGGTCCTGGGTTCAAATTCCAGTCAAGTGTTCCTGCTGCAGGGAGTTTGCATGTTCTCCCACTGCATTAATCCGTAGCTATGCTTTCCTTCAGTTATGTGAATTATAAGCCAACTTTTGAGATAAAAAGGAGCTAAAAGATAATTAATCAGGCTTCACAAACCTTGATTTCGTCAGACGTTGACGTTAAACATGACACTTATAAGCAGGAAGTAATAGATTAAAGCAACACTAAGGAACTTTTCAACTTTCATAAAAAGGTTTCATAAGTTTTGTGATCATACGGCAACTTACAGCTCGTTGAATGACGCCTCTGTCTTGACCCGAGGGGGTCCGTATCAGTTTAACCGGCACTAATCAACGGCTCAGACTAATATTCCTCAGGTTAACAATTACCGAGAGGTACTATTACTTAAACTACTAGCTAATAAGGATTTTGACATCTCAGGCTTTGAGGAGCGTGGCAGGAACCCTGCCTTCTTTACTGCATACGTCACTTCCACACAACCTCAGTTAGAGAAATGAAAGTATGTTTTTGTCTTTAAGACGAGCTGAAGTTGTGAACCTGTTGAGGATTGTAAGATTTCCAAACAAAGAGCGATATCTCAAACAAGTAATGCTGATGCTATTTTATAGCACAGTGAGTTTATTAGATTGGATTTTGCGTCTTTTTAAAAAGCTTTTCTGCTTCGGTCCCAATTTGGAGGGATAATAGATCTTTCTTTAATTTCCAACGTGAGAGGCAGGACAACGTCCCGGGGCCGGATGATGTCATTTGTTGATAAGCTGACGGCCCGTGAGCCGCATCGCTGTTCTCGTCTCAACTTTTCCACCCATTTGCCGCCACCGCCCGCAGCCTTATCAAACAAGCAGAGATCTACAAAGAAAAGGAAGAACCAGAGCGCAGATCTGATTTAGTTCGATTGGAAACAGGGCAACTTCTCGGTGCTGTGAGTAACCGCGCTCTGCCTACTTTCTTTTGATCTGCGGCGCAAGAAAAATGATACAAATTGAATTTCGTGTCCCTCAGAGATACAATAAAGCGTTTGGCATGATGGAGAACATATTCATTTAATAAGTTGATGCTTTAAGCGAAGGGCGTCTATCCTTATCTGAAGGGACTCATCAGCTTCCTCTTTTGATAAAAAACAACCCAAAAAAAAAAAAAACACCAGCAGCTACAGCGATCCCTCCGTCTCAAAGCTGCTCTGATTTACAGACTCTCTGATTTATTATTTTTTTTGTTTTTGCCCGAGATGAAGATCATTTCAGGAAATCAGATTGCAGAAATCGAATGATAGACATAATTTGAGCTGAAATATACAAGATGTTTTCCCTGAAATCTGTTATTTTAACAGGGTTAGGATAAAAACTGAAGCTTCAGTTTTGCTCTTTTTAGGGAATAAAAATAGAACAAATGTCACCAAATGTAATACTTTAAAACATATATTATTGTGTAATTCTTCTTCAATTGACATTGACTAATTTATACAAGTGGGCAAAAGTTTAATCTTATTTGTTGCTTTTGTTTCATAAATCTGTTTGGGAATTTAAAAAGTCGTAAGTTACATCAGCTAGCAGCTAATTAAGCTAGCTAATCTTGGTAACATCCTGTCTAATGTCCCCAGATGTTCCTTAAAAATATCTCCACGTAGTATCATTTCCTCATGATGCCACGTTTTATCAAGTGCACATATTCTCCCTGCTGCAAAATAGCCCCGCAACATGATGCCGCCACCTTCTCTAAGCTTTTGAATGCACCTGTCCAACTGTTAAATATTTCAGTACTTTTAGCACATGTTGCTGTTCTCTAACCAGGAGCTTAACGGCAAAAGTCACAACAGGTGTTTGATCCTGGAATCCACCAATAAATGTCCTGGTTCAATTACAGCTGGTGTTTAAACAGTCGTCCTCATCAGGCTGTTCACATTTAGACATCATGAGATCAAGACGACACCTAACAATGGATCAACAGTACATGGCCATTGCAATGCTTCAAACAGGACGTTCTCAGACGGACGTGGCCACTGAGCTCAGAGTGTCATCAGCAGGTTAACAGAGATACCGAGAGACTGGAAGAGTCACAGAAAGGCGTAGAAGTGGACGTCCTTTGGCCTCATCCATGCTGATGACGCTACATTGTGAACAATGCCCTGAGAAACTGGATGATGAATGCCACTCAACTCCAGGCACGTTTAAGGGAGGTGAGAGGCACCCAAGTGTCACGTCAGACCATTGGAAACCATTTACATCAGCGTGGTCTGAGTGCTAGACGACCTGCAAGGGTACCTGACCACACCAGCAGGCACAGGCATCATCGTCTATCATGGGCCAGGGAGCATTTACGCTGCACGAGGGACCAGTGGGGCTCAGTGCTCAGGAGAGTGCTAAGCATCAGCCACTGTTGTCACCAGACGAGCTTTTGGTGGTGGGGGTGTCACAGTGTGGGCAGGTGTGTCCAGTCTGTATAGAACTACACTTTGTGAATGGTACAGTGACAAGCCCATACTACCTGAATAACATCATTAATCCAGTGATTGTGCCCCTACATGAACAACACAGGCCTGATTTCATCTTCATGGACGACAATGCTCCAGCTCATCTGGGTCATCAGGGAACTGCTGTTGGAGACTGGTGTACCTCAAATGGAGCGGCCTGCACTTTCTCCAGACCTGAATCCCATTGAAAACCTCTGGGATCAACTGAGTCGCCGTGTAGAGGCTCGAAACTCTGCACCCCAAAACCTCAATGACCTGAGGGCTGCCCTTCAAGAGGAGTGGGATACCCTGCCTCAGCAGACAATCAGTCCACCTGTGAACAGCATCAGACGTTGTTGTCAAGCTGTAATTGATGCTCAAGGGTCCATGACCAGTTATTGAGACGTGGAGATTTTTTTGTGTGGTGTACACACCATTGTTGTTAACTTTCGTTTCAACAAATTGTTTGAGATGAGGAAATCACCAGTGCATCTTTCTCCTTAAATGTCCTACTTTCCTGATATATCACTGTAGTGGGAAAGTTTTACATTTTCCAAGAATTTCACTGGAAAGCCAAATATCCCGAACTTTTGTAAGTAGTGTATATTTATTTGTCGAAACCCATATGATAAAATATAGTAAGAGCAAATTAACTTATAAATGGAGGAGCTGTGCCCGAGTTTAATCGGGTTTTTCTTTTCTTTCACATCATCTCAAACAAAGAAACAGATTCCTTTATGTTTGCCGCCGTAATGTCTGTCCTGAAAAAAAGTTCTGAGGAGAACAGAAGTAAACATTTAGAAGTCGTAACCAGTGTTTGCAACAAAGTAAATCATATTCTTATTATGTTTTGTGAGCTACGAAATATTTAAATTAAAACAAACATGTGACCTGTAGGTGAAAAATCATGCAGGATCTGGTTTGTTATCGGCCCAGAACAGCCCGGTCTCCACTCATCCGTCTGAAAAGACAAACACGGGTCAGTTGTGACTCGAACAGCACGGACGCTAACCCTCGCCACGTCACGTGTGCAGAGCTAATCCCACTGTATGATTCCCATGGGGGTCGCAGGCTCTCTGAAATGTGATTTTGATTTGTTTTTCGGGCGTCTGAAAACAGGTGCATGCCATAAAAACGACCTCGGATAGTCACTTAAACTAATCTTCGCAGGCGCCCGAACCGTGAAGGAGTGACCTCATCTACTTAGAGAACATTTTGGCTTGATGGATGGATGGAGAGCTGAGCAGAAGCGAGTAGACGTTCTCTTTGACCTAAGGTAAATTTAATGTGACAGGCCAGGGATTTCCCTGAAGATTGTGTAATTGTATTTTCACGTCTGCGCGTCAAAGTTGAGCAGCTTCACCCGCCGCCGGGAGCATCTGCACACAGATGCACCGGGACGCATGTTTCCAAAGGTGACAAAACTCAATCTTTATATTGTTTTCTCTGAGTTTGTTTCATTTGGAAAGTGCACTGGCAGAAGGCCACTTCTCTCTTCACTTCACGGTTCAGCAGTGTTTCACTCGTCTCCTTCTGTTCCTGGAAGCTTGGCTCCTTTTGTGGTTTGTTCTCGGCGAAGAAGCAGGTGCAAGAGTGTTCCCTTTAAAACAACGGACTCTCAGATGTAGTGTCAGTGTTGGTGAAGGGGTGAGAGGAACACCAGAGGACTGAATCAAGACGACGACAACGTGTCAATCAACATAATTTCGACACAGTTTTAAGGTTTGCAGCTGGACACACCTGCAGTTCAACAGAGAAGGATGAAAACTATGAACATGGAGTTCAGGAAAAGCTATAAATCTGAGGGTTCAGCTTAAAACATTTTATACTAGAGTATTAACAAAGATAATCGATTGCATCTTGTAGGCAAAAAAAAGTAACTTTTATGGATTTGACGCGGCGCCAACGTTCTTCTTCTGCACATTCAGGTATCGCTGAAGTCTGATGGTGATCACATTAAAATAATTCCATAAACAATTGCAAGAAAAACAACAAAAACTGTCATTGAGCATCAACATCCTTTGTCTGAACATAGTTTTAGATTCAAGTTAAATGGTTTCAAAGTTTTTTTAAATGACGTTTGGGAAACATGGATAATATTGTAAATTCAAAAGGAAATGTTGGACGCTAACATGTCACCATCGCCTTGTTAAATCGATTCCATGCATGATTTTGTTGTTACCCTGATGCATTAGTTGTGTAATTTATTAACACACTAGTAAAACATTTCTTTTTTCTTTTTTGTTAAAAAATGCATTGAAAACAGAATGAGAAGTAAAATTGTTTTAATTTCTGCTTATTGTTTGTTAATATGCTATAATTATTGACTCAGAACAAGCCCCTGTTTTTGGTAGTAGTTAGTTGTGAGTTTGTTCAGTCATTCAGTGTTTTCACTATAAAGTATAAAGATTTGTTTTTGAACTTCAAAATATAAAACATATCTAATTCAGATGCAAGTTAGATAAAAAATCTACTGTTTCTGTGCTGCTGCTCACAAAATACAGCTATGTTCAAGATCTGATTTCCGACAGTGCTTCAAAAATCTTCCATCTGCAGACTAAAGTATCACGGTTTCATCGGTTAGACCTGCGTCCGATGGTTTCAAATCCTCTTTCTTCAGCTCTCTGCCATATTTTTTAAAACTTATTCTCCTTTCCGAATCAGAAAAACTCTGAAGGGAATCCGTTCTGACAGGGAAGCCTGTAATTAAGTGCATCGGTTTGCCCTCTTGCTAAATTAACGGCTTTATTTTGACTGGGTTAAATGTCGTGATTGTCAGAATGGTTCCTCTGACGCTCGGCTCAAATATGTCGGCCAGGAATCGTTGCCCGTTTGATGAAAGCGTCGTCATCCATACTTCATCTCGACAAGCGACAGCGGCCTCGCATCCACTCCCCCCACCGGTTCCAGTCTTTCGGGACAACGCAGCACCGGCTTTCTAATTGCCACTAATGAAATGACAGCAAGGGAGGCAATCGGCTCCTATTTAGATCCTTTAAAGGGGAGACGCAGATGGGAGCAAATGGTCGGAGGCAGTGGAGGAACGACACCCTGCTTGATGCTGCAGAGGGAGAGAAACCAACGAAAGCAAAGGAGAGGAGAGAAGAAAGGAGGAGGTTGAGGGAAAACGAAGAGTATCAGGGGGGAGTGAGGCCTTTTTCCACACGACTTCATAACGAATTCATGCTAATTAAGGCTTAACCCTCTCTCAAACTAGTGTTGTGAAACTTGACACAGTGATATGATTTCACAGTGAACTGCTGTAGGGCTCTTTGAGCTTGTTATCTGGGGACGGGCTGTAATGGAGGCGTGTGGCCAGCAGATGGTGCCGCTCCTGGCAGCACTGCTTCTGCTTTTTAGATCCTTCCTCCCAAAAATGCCTCAACAGAGGGACAAACTGCAAACAAAAACAATGTCTCTATCCCCATATAAACTATGGGGCAAAAACTGTTCCAAAAATCAGATTTAAACAGTCTAATTTTAGCCAGCATTGCACGTTATTGAAGCATTATTGGTTTTATTTCACCTTCAAAAGTAGTAGTAATTTAACATTTGAGCGTTTATGTGAATAATATGTGATTATCAACAGTTTAACATTTCTTGCTGTCCTCTAGTGTACAAAAAAGAAAACAGACGTGGCGCAAAGACAAAAGCAATTGACTTTTATACGCAAATTTTTATACCAGGTCAGTCTCCAGCTATTAAAAATAAAATAATTTTTAATTTATACTTTAAATTACTGTAGTTTTATGTGACAAAACATTAATATGTTATCTCAAAAGCGGCAGTTTGTGGCTCCAGGACCCAATGTCCAAAGTAAAAGGCAGCAGCATAAATCATGTAGAATATAAATGTTGTGTTTTGATTTTAGAAAGGTTGTGGTAAAAAGAAAAGTGGTACAATCACTTTGGAGTCTTTTGTAAAACAATCTGTTCTTTCCCATGTTATTGAGATCAAACGTTGGTTTCATAAAGCAGAAACTTCTTATCTGGAGCTTTAATGTGTTAACATGACGTCAAGCTGGGAGGACGTCAGCATTGCTCCCAACTATTCAACCTTCATGAAATATAACATTGCAAAAGAAAAGCTAGATATTACACAGTCAACACAATGCAAAGCCTGACAGACAACAGAACTGTTGCAGCATCCCTGGCACAATCCCTGCATCCAATACACATTTTTATCACTTATGATACACATGTGTAATAAGTGATACACAACTATCATTAAAATTGTCATATAACTTACGCATATGATAAGGGTTTATCAAATATTGGACATATATTTATTACTTAAATCAACATATGAAAAACATGTATATAACTTCTTTTCACATGTTAATGATACACACGTATGACTAGAATCCACATAATACACGCATATGATACACATGTTTTAAACAATGTGTATCATATGTGATACATATGTGTATTGCATATTTCTGCATATTATATATGTGTGTGTATCGCACATTACTAATATCCATATATGATAAAAGTGTATCACTTCTTTGCACTTATTACCCATGTGTATCACTTATTTTTGCATATTGTGCACATGTGTGTCATAAATATCCACTTATTGTACATGTGTATCACAAATATCCAGATATGATACACACGTGTATCATACATACCCAAAGATTATACACGTGTCACAAATATCTACATATGATACACACGTGTATCATTTCGTTTCACATATTGTACACATTTGTATCACAAATATCCTTATATGATATACATGTGTATCACTTCTTCTCACATATACAAAAGTATAACAAATTTCCATATAAGATACACATGTGTATCACTTCTTTTCACATATCACATGACACAGATGTGTATCATATAAAATGATACACATCTGTATCACGGTTTTTCACATGTATAACACTGATATTAACCACCTGAGATGCAGATGTGAATCAAACTTCCTCTTACGATTCAGATGTTAATGCAATATGGAGCACATGAGCACCATACTTTATTAGATTTGGGGGAAAAACGTGAAATTTATGGAAATATTTGACGCCTTATTAAAATCAACGGTTGTATTTACATATGTGTTAACCACGTTCCAGATTCACATGTAAATGTGTTTTTTTATGTGTCTCAGATCTCTTCACATGTGCTGAGGAGACTTCAACCTGACAACAGCTGCAGCAGGACTTTAAAGGTGAGAAAAGTTGTTGTGTTTCCCAGAACTTCGCCTCAGAGGTGGATCCTCCACCCAGAGTCGTCTCCGACCTCACCGCAATAATCCAAGTGCAATTATCGCAACAATAACAACAACAGCAACAGGGTCACAGAACAGATAATGCGCGCCGCAAGTTCAAAGCCAACGATTTAGATGGAGCTGCTGGTAAACAGCGCGAGGATTATCCGGAGGAAGGAGAAGGGAAGCAAAGGAGAGCGGCTCCTCGGAGAACTCGGCTCAGGTCCAGATAAGAGAATTACGGCTAGGAGAGTTTCACAGGAGCCGCTGAGTGTGTTTATTAGCACTTCATTAGAAGCAGAGATGGCGCTGATAGCAACCGTACTTTGGTGTTCGTTTTTGGGAAACCTGGATAAAGATCCACAACGCTCCGATCTAGGATGAGGAGCAGCAGCTGTATCCCTGAAGTTTTTCTACGCCTTCCACTTATTATTATTATTATTTATTACTTTTTATTATTTAAAGATTGATAAATATGGTGGAATCTCAATTAAGGCGTCGAGCACGACCTCAGATATTAAAAATTTGGTCAAGAATCTAATTAGCTGGAGGTAATTAAACAGTCTCACGCGGGGTCATTAATCTTTCCCATGGACCTTTGATGTTTTGCATACTGTCTTGCAAGTCATTAATAAAATTCACAAAGCTTTTCTTTGTGCCGTTTTATCATGGCCGTTTCTCTCCCTCCGCCTCCTCCCCCAACCCTTCCCACTGCAAGTGTCAACACATCACAAGGGCCTCTCCTCTTGAGTTAATTTTCTTTTTGTGCATATTACATTTAAAAGTTGCACGCCCTCCAACCCCAGCATGCCTCAGCCGCCCTCCTCCTCTTCTTCTTCTTTTTCTTTTTTTTACCAGTACATGTGTGTGAGAGCACAATTACAGCAGCAGATCAAATTAAATTCTTCTGCAAGCACAGCTCATTTGGAGTGTAAAACATTCCTCGGCAGTGTGCAGCCGAGTGTGCGGCGTGTCAGCGCCTCGCAAGAGGGGAGGAGAAGAAAACAGAATTGTGTGGCCATTGTGTCCCCCGTAATTAAATCCCCACAATCAGTCCATCTTAAATCAGTGGCGCTGTAAATATGAAAAGAGGGGCCGGGGACGAGCTTGAGTACTTACTCGGCGGCGGCCGCGGCCGGGCTGATGTGTGTTATGTAAATGTGTCCCAGGCTGACGCCGCCGACGTAAATATGAGACCCTGAAACGAAACAGACGCGTGGGAATGATTCCTATAAATCTGAGAGTGTGATGTCGGTCCAGGCTCGCTGACATACGACTGGGGGGACGTGTTGGAGACGCACGTCTGTGTAAACAAACGTGGGACGTTGCATGCGCCGTCTCGCCTCGGTGCAGCAGCATAAGATGTATACTATAAAACACCTGATCAGGAGGAAATGGGCTCAAACCTGAGTAGCATGGTCGCTCCTTTTGATCGAGATGTTCATATTTGGATTTCAGACCAGCTGTTTTAATGAAACTGGTAAAAATGCTGACTTGCTTTTGTCGAGTCACTCAGAGAGAAGCTGAAGCTGTCAGAGGTTAGGCTTCTTTTTATTTCAGTCAGTTCATTTTTGGGTTTTCATGTCCTGCTTTCTTTTTCACTCTTTCGTATTTATTTATTTATTTTTATTACAAATTTTTTTTGTTTGTTGAATTTATTCAATTATGTTTTGATATTTGATTTTATCTTTTATTTTACATTTAGGTGAATTTGTAAATTTTATTTACTTGTTCATTGTAATATGTTTTAATTTTAATTTCATCTTATTTTTTATGCTTTTTTTTCTAGTTTTTAGTTGACTAGTAATATTTTTTATTAATAGTTTAGCAGTTTTTTGCAGCCTTATTTTATATATAATTCTTATCTTTCGTCATCCTGTTTTATTTTTTTAAATCAAATTTAATTCATCCAACTTGGTACAGTCTAACTTTTTCTGTAGTTTTGCCTTTTATCTTGTCATGTTTCTATAAAATGTTATTATTGGCTTACTATTTGATTTAGCTTTTACTTCTATTTAGTAGTTTTGCCTTTTTTGAAATGTATTTTTTCTAGTTTTTATTTCTGTTTTCCCTGTAACGTCTTTCTCGTCTAGTTTTAATTTTAATCTGTTCATTATAAAAGACAATCATTTCTTTCTTTCTGCACCCTCAGTTCAGATCAGCAGTCCAGAAACGTTTCAGCTTCTGACCCACAAAATTACTCGTGACCCGATTTGTTGTTGGTTGAAACGCTCCCGACCTCCATGACAGGCAATTAAAACAAAAAACCAATGAATAACACAAACTTTTAGGCGTTTCTGTTGTTGTATATTTATGTTTCTTAGTCAGGACTTAAATGTACTAAAGAAAAAGTTGAACTTTGGCTTAAAACTCAGGCTTTCATGAAGTTACTTTGAACTGAATGTTGTTAGCTTTCATCAGAATGGTTTGCAATAACAGTTTTAAGCTAAACGCTGTGATATATAGTTAGATTTTAAAAGATTTCTGCTAACTGGGTCTCGGCTGCGCTTTGTCACCCTGACGTTTTTGTCTAAAATATGGATCCCTTTGTTGTTCATTAAACACTTTTTTGGCCGTAGTTTAGTTGGATTTGTCAGTTAAAAGGTGTTATTAAGGCTTTGAATCACGCAGAAAGTTTGTTATAAGTGTGGACCCTCGCAGCAACCTTCTGTTAAACGCTCCACACTAATCGTGGATGCTCAGAAGGAGAGGCTCTGACAAGATTTGGCCCCAATTAAGCCTCTGTGCACGACTTCAGCAGATGGAGGGGGGGGGGAAACTTTCACATGCTGTTGTGGCTCAGAGGTTTCTCTCGCAGGAAAAATTTGGACGAGACGGAAAAGCGTGCCGCTAATTAGCCGGGGAATTATTCCAGGTCCATCTCCTGTGTCCAAACACAGGAGAAAACGCATAAAATCGTCCCTGGTTTTACTTGGAGACTAATGTTGAAGCCATGTTGAAGATTTAACACATTACACGGCTTTGCGACGCACTTTTGGTCTGATTGGAAGTTGGAGTTTGTCTTGTGATTATTTAAGGAAACTTAATTTTTAAAGCAACACTAAAGAAGTTTCAGTTTTTGTCGATTTTGTCGGGCAGTGTGGATAAAAGCGGTAGTGTTTAAGCCTGAAGGAAGACTACATTTCCCATGAGCACCAGGGCATAGTGTGGTAAAATCCTGCTCAGTTGGATTGAAGTACATTTCTGTTTCCAGTGTCTGTGTGAAGGATGAATAGTGATGAGGTGATGAGTCTAGTTGTGGTGAAACAATGTCAGATGATGATGTTGGAGAAAAGAAACGGGGGAAGTGACGTATGCAGTAAAGCAGTTTGTAGTTGTACATTTATAGTTGTTTTGTGTGGCAGCCATGGTTCCTGGCACCCTATAAGTCGACATATGATCACAAAAATTATGGAAATATGTTATGAAGGTTAAAAAGTTACATAGTGTTGCTTTAAAGATTAATTTTGATACTTAAAACCTACATCATCACTCCTCCAACACAATGCTGTACTATTGAGGTGTGTTCTTGTCTCATCATTTCAACAATATAACAGCATCTTGTTCTATCTTCATATTAAACTTAATTTCTGTTTATTTAGCTTCTTTATCCCTATTTGGACCAGCAGGCTCTTACAAAACGTGACAGCAGACGCTTTAAAAACTATCAGATACATATAAGCTTTATAATAAAAACATTCATTTAACCTAAAAGCCTGTTTTTTACAGACAATTAAACAATTTAGATGTATTAATCACTGCTCGCTTCACTGACACGTCTTAAATCAGTGACGTAAAAGTTGGCCAAAATGCGTCATGACGTATCGGACGTACGAAAGTGGCACTAATTTTATTTTCGGAGTGTAAAAACATTCGATTTGAGCTTCTGCGAAAGTCCTGTGACACTATCATGTATCATAAAGATTGTCCTGGTTTCCCAAAGTATTTTACCACTCCTGGGAAGATTAATTACGGTCCTAAAAGCTTTCTACCTATAAATAATCCTCCTCTCTCTATTAAAAATAACATTTTTAAACATTATAAGCCTTCAAAAATTCAAAACAGTCCTTTTTGGCGTCCTTTTGTTTCTGAATTGTGTTGGCAAGCTGAAAAACTAATGATCAAGCTGATTTTAACATTATAAAATAAAATAAAAGCTGACGTTGCTGACATTTCTCTCTGGCGTTATATAAAATATAAGCAACTTTGTTGATGATGGCTTGATCAGTTTAAAACATTTTTGTTTCATTGCTAGTGTCGCTTGTCTCATCTGTAAACGCGTTTTGAGAAACAGGAAGTTCTGTCATCAGATACGTGATGCTTTCTGTGTTTTCTCCCGTAGGAAAACTTTATTTCAATCATAAAGATAAACTTTAAGCATGTAAAACCATAGATTTGACGCATTACATCATTACAACCAGAGCTTGGGCTCTGCTCTGCGTGAAGCCAAACACGCCGGGTCCTCGTCTTCATCGTCTTCCTGCTCGGCCTCAGAGGTCATATGAGGAGCAGAAGCACTCCCCTCTGCAGCTATTGTATCACTTCCTGTTCTGTGTCCTGTCAATCTCAGCTGCCAGAAGGGAGGGTAACCCATCCACCACCCCCCTTTTTTTTAAACCAGGAGAGAATAAAGATTTTATTATGAAATGTTGGGAAAGAAGCATTAACTCAAAAATCTGCTTTATTTTTCACACTTTTGGCTTGTTGGTCTGGGCTGATATTTTGAGAACTTTTACAGTTTTTACTCAATCACAGTTCAGATTTAAATCGACAATAAGTAACTTTTCAATCTTCATAATATTTCCATAACTTTTGTGATCATGCGTCGACTCACAGCTTGTTGCATGACGCCTCTGTCGTAAACCGAGGGGGTCTGTTTAGCTTTAATTGGCACTAAGCAACTTTGAGGAGGGTGGCCTTGAACAAAAAAAAGAAAAACAGAAGGTTTCAGCTCTTTCGTCTACCACTAAAATAAAATGACTCTTACGTCATTGACATAAGAAATGTAATCTGATACTGGTTGTATTTAAGTAGTGGTTTAAATGATCAGGTAAAAACACGATTTCCACAAAAAAATCATGGACTCTGCGCTCCCCATGTGATGTCCAGGGTAAACCCTGACTTTCGCCTAATGATGCCTTTTAGGATCTACGGGTCTCGCCATTGGATGGTTGGCTTCTAAATGTACAGAAACTTTGTCCTTCACGATACATTTATACTTAAACTGTTTAAATTTTACATTAAAATGGATGAACTTGTCTGAACTCTGTCTAGTCTTGCACTACTGCAACATGTCTGGTTTATAGTCGGGTCAATTTACCATGAAAATAACATGAAAATCTCCAGGTTTCTGCACACAGACTCTGCTTTCATCTGCTAAAATAAGAAGTCAGATCACCAACTAGTGCTCAGTATTCCATATACGTGTTTTTATATGTGCCTGCAGGTTCTTACACCTGAAAACCATCATGTCTGGTTAATGTGATGCTTAAAATGTTTGTAGATTCATCTTTACGCTGCTTTGAGGCTAGACTCACCTTATTTAATCATATGTGTTAAGGAATTGCCATGTTGAAGACAAGGTGTGTATATTTTTAACGAAGCTGCTGATTCGACTGGTTTTAATGCAGCAGAATCACAACAGAAACTCACTTTGGACATGCAAAGGACTGCAGTTTACAATAATTATAATTCAGTATCAGTGAGCAGCAGTATTGACGTATCGGGCCCCCTGAGCATCAGTAAACATCAACTTGTCCCTAAAACCAATTTTTTTGTTCCGTTTTAATCAAATTAGAAATAAAAATTGGAAAAATGTCCTTTTTCATTTTATTTATTTATATATATTTTACACTGAAGAATAAAGGCAAGGCAAAAAAGTCTAATTTATAATGCATATTAATTACAGATAAAACATGTTTGAATGTAAATGATGAATAATTTAGCTTGTTATGGTCAGAAATAGACCAACTCGGCAGGAACTCTACAAGGTTCCAGAACAACAGCTGATTTAATGCTTTTTCAGCTTTGGTTATATTTTGTCAAACGGTTCAAATGAGAAACAACGGCTGTGTAATCCCGGCTATGATGAGCTAAATTTTAACCGTAGCATAATTTCACATATTGATGCGTGTGTTTGTTTTT
Organism: Orestias chungarensis; assembly: GCA_032876305.1. NCBI lineage: Eukaryota > Metazoa > Chordata > Actinopteri > Cyprinodontiformes > Cyprinodontidae > Orestias > Orestias chungarensis. Next base: position 677,735 of record JAVLVB010000456.1, on the reverse strand, counting down.
TCCTTTTGAACAGGTTATATAACTGTGATGTGTTGAGTCTCTTAACACTTCCCTGTTTTCCTCAGGAGATCTGCTCTCCAGGGATCAGCAGCGGCCTCCCAGGTATTTTCCGCCATAAAGACTTCTGTTTTCCGGCGCCTTTGTTCCTCCGTTTCAACATTTCTTACTTTTTACTTGCGCTTATTTACCTCGGTAGTAATTTTCTTGAACTTTCTTATAATTTTCCTCCTCCGTCCCTCTGCTTTCTTCTTAATGAAACGGGCTGGTTTGTTTTGACTCCCGCCGACAGTCTTTTAAGCAGCGTAATTAAACATGCGTGTTAACAAAGGCAGTTAATGAGGAATACAACAGCAGGAACAATAGGTGCTGATTAGACAAAGGGAGTCTGATAAAGCTCGCGGTCGGGAGTTTGTCTACCTGAAGACACCTGTTCTCTGACTATTATAATTAGTTATAATTGTAGCCAAGTCATCACAGGCTTTGTCTCTTTTTTTTTGCAAAAGGTTTAACACAAATCAGTTTTTTTTATAAATTTGTGATATTTTTCACTGTTTTAAAGAGGTAATATCCATAAATTAATCGATTTGCACCCCAAATAAAGATGCCAGTCATCAAAATATGTTTGTTATATTTGTTTCACAAGCTTCAATTTCCTGCATTCATACTGGAAGCTATGCAGTATTGCCATAGCGGACTTCCTATTCATAGCATCTATGTCAGGGATAGGAAGTTTGCTTTGGAAGCAAATATTCACCCTCATAAAGTCTAAATTTGTCAACTTTAACTCCATAAACATGACAAATAATCACTAAAACAAGCATTTTGGCCTTAATGTGTCATGTTACACTAAAACAAAACAGATCAAGGTTATTTCCTGATGCATGACTCTCGACAAACATCTCCTCTAACCATCATGGTACCCATTATGGGAGAATTTTATGGCAGAATTTAAGATTAATTTTTGGGGGGTTAATATACCAAATAATCAGCTGACCTTCTTAGAATGAAATTTAAATCCTCTTAAATATCTGTAAGTGTCTCCTAAAAGATAAATATTCACACATTTAATTCATCAACTCATCTGGCATGTCCGCCACATTTGAAGCATTCGATACAGCGAGGGGTAAACGAATCTTCGTCAGTACAGAGTGTTTGAATAGCTTAGCGCAGGACTGCCCATATATGTAAATATATATATATATATATTTATATATATATATATATATATATATATATATATATAT
>JAVLVB010000456.1:618114-676391 GCA_032876305.1 Orestias chungarensis | reverse complement strand
TAATCTGATTTCAATGAGAAATGGTTTCAATTAAATTAATATTTTAATCAATGAATTATAAATAAAAGTTCTCAGACTACAAGCACAATCAACTAAGTTTGCATGAAAGCAAAAATTATATTAATTATGTCTTCGACAAAAGTTAAGCATTCATTCCAGGTCTTTAACCAAAACATATATAGCAACATATTGTCTTTTTAATAACAGGTATTTTTACTTCTGTTAAGGTTTTTGTACGTTATGAAACACTGCAGACATTCTCCCATGTTATGTAAGTAAATTTGGTCAGTAGCTTATATGCATTCATTGATGTGTTAGCAATCTCGATTCCCTCCAATATTTATTATTATGAATTCCCCTGCTGCCTAAAAATGCTTTGATAAAGTGAAAACTCAGTGAAGTAATCAGTAATCGGTACAAAAATCTATCCTCCTCCTCCCAGTGCCACGTCTCCCACTAAGGTTAGGAAGTGATTGCCTTTTTTCAAACAGAGATCTACCTGTTTTACATCTGGTTTATTTTTCTGTTTGGTTCATATTAAGGTCAGTTATGGCTGTTGCTCATCATGCAGATTGATGTGTGTGTGTGTGTGTGTGAGGAATGTGTGCGTGCGTGCGCGCTTGTGTGTTTGAGAGAGGGCGGGTTTGTGATGTGATGTCTAATGGTTGTATGACAACACAAAAATGTGTTGTGAGGGTAGTTACTGCAGGCTCGAAACGATCTGTGGGGGTTTGTGATGTTGACACTGGACTTGTAGATCTCAGGGAGTTGGTTAGTTGAAAAGTAGATAAGAAAGGTTTGACACCCCTGGCTTAGCGCAATATAAATAAATGAGTGGCATTCTTTTTTTTCACAATATCTTCTGGTCATATCAAAATAACTCTAGAAGTAGAAATAATAAAAATTCTGCTGTTGAAAAACATACAAATTTAAAAGAGGCTTTTTTTGGGACACCAGTTAAATAAAGATTTTGATCAATGGCTGCACAAAAGCTGTAGGTGTTCGTATTTTTTTCTAATGTACAAATAAAACAAACAGTGGAAAAAGGGTAAAAATGACAAGTCTACCAGTTTTTGCACAGTATTAATCTTATTTTATCATTGTGATGATAAATCATGATTGAAGACTGTAAACAATACGATTAACATCCACTCCCAGTCATTGTTGTGATATTTTGCTGCTGTGTTTGTTTTATTTTCAGTTTTAGTTTTGTTACAGCATCAGGTTGGAAATTATTAAAGAATATGTTCCTAAAAATGCAAATCTAAGATTGCAGGACGGAGCACTTAGGGTAGTGATTCATAAACACCAGAACAGATTCAGAAGATGTCAGTTACTACAATTGTCTGCTACAGTCTTAAATAGGTTCAGATCTCACTAAACTTCTTTGTTTTATGTTCGAATTACAAATTTAAATGATTAAAGATTAAATTCCTTGGGGTTCATCAAGGCTCCATTCTCGGGTTACTTTTATTGAAAGTTTAAATTCTCGTCCTTCTTCATAGTGTCGAGTACCGCAGCAGGTTTTACCCTTCTGTCAATGTTTAGATCAAATGGATCAGAATATCTTTCAGCTTTTATTCACAAATAAAGAAATTTTATTTTCTCAAAATCATTTACAAGGTTAGGGATAAAACCCCATCCAGACTCCAGTGTGTGTAAAAACCTTTTAGTACATCAGAAAATCTATGCAGATGTGGTTAGTAAATAGTTACATTTGCTTCGGTAGTTGTTTTTGTAATGAAAATACTTTTTGGAGTAGTTTTGCTACGACGTATTTACTTTTAATGGTTTAATATTATTCTGAAGGATCAGGACGTTTAATTGAGTATGTCTAGATACTCCATTAACTGTGAGTAACTTCACCAAATGAAGATCAAGCATGATTTACTTAAAATACGCCAAATAATTATAAATATCAAATCAGACCATAAAAGAGGTTACTTGCAGGTTAGTGCATAGATTTATGTTTCTGCATTTATCAGACACTTTTATCCAAACTTACAAAGTTGACACCATGTTACAGTTATTATCAATCTGACCATAAACTATCTAGAGAAAACTCTCTAGTCAGAGTCAGAGGTGACAGTGAAGAGAAGTACAGAGATAGTAGTAGAGGGGGTATAGAGGTCTGGTAAGAGTTAGGATAGGAGATGATCTTTGTAGAGGGGGGTCTTCAAGAGTTTCTAGAAGACAGACAGAGACGCTGCTGTTATTGTGGTGCTTGGTAGGTCATTCCACCATCTTGGAGCAACACAAGAAAACAGTCTGGATTGTCTTTAGTGTGGTGTAGACACTGCTAGACCTCAATCAATTGATGACCGAAGATACCGAGCTGTGACATAAACCTTTGGTAGAATATTCAAGTAGATAGGAGCCGTACCCTTCAGCACTTTGTAGGCTAGAATCAGGGAGTTGGATTTGATGAGGGGAGCCAGGGGTACCCAGTGAAGCTCCATGAACAGAGGGGAGACATGAGAGTTTCTGGGCTGATCGAAGACGAGACGCGCCGCCGCGTTCTGGATCATTTATAAAGGTTTTACCGTACAGGCTGGTGGACCAGTCAGGAGCGGGGAGTTAACCATAGACTGAACCAGGAGCTGGGTAACATGTTGGGTTACAATACGTACGGCGGTATCTTTCTGATGTTTAGTGATGCGAAGCGACAAGATCGAGAAAGGTCAGCTGGTCATCAATCATGTCAGTCACTCTTGCTGCCTTTGACGGAGTCAGAGACAGAGATCCAGTCTGGATGTGAATATTGTCTTTTATGGTCGGTTTGGCTGGAAAAACAAGCAGTTCAGTTTTTGACGGATTCAGTCAGAGGTGATGGGCTTTCTTAGCAAAAAGGTTTTGTTCTCTCGAGTAAAATATGGTAAAGTTGTGTGTTGTGTCATATCAGTAGGTGCCAATTTCAAAATACCGTCTTTTCTGGCCGCTAAAAGAAATAATAATCAGAAGTGGAAGCTCCTCTAGGTTACTGTATTTTTAATTTTTTAGGATAATTCAATTAATTTCTAACTATGTAAATGTTACATGTTTAAAATTAGGTAATTTTAATCAATTTATTGTCCTTTGATGTGGTGTGTACTGTAGCTCATGTAGAATATCCTCTGTACTAATGATCTAATTAACTAAAGAGTAACCGGTCTGTGGATGGTCTGTCTGAATGCAAACATTGATGCCTCCACGGAGCGCTTTATGTATGTTTAGCGTCGCTTTAATAATATTTAGAGTGAGGAAAACCACTTAACTTGTGTAGCAGTATTTTATTCACTTTTTGTAAAACGAATCCTCAAAATAAAAAGGGGGGGGGGGGGTCGCTGCATAAAGGTTATTGGCATCATGTTTTTTTATTATTATTATTTCGGTGGAGACGAGACCTTTTCAGCCGCACAATGGTGCTCTTACATGGAGGAGCGGCAACCTGACACACCGTAAAGTACTTCTGGAAAGCTCTCCAAATACACGGCGGGGGAATGAAGGAGGCTACAGATAAGAGTCAACTTGTAAAACATAATTATATTCCCGTCGGCGGGGAGCGCGGCGTTGAAAGGAATGCATTTAACCTGTGATTCATGCATGGCAAAGGAGTTGTCGGGGGGGGGTGTAGAGGAGAACAGCAGTTAAATTGTGGAGGTAAGAAGGCTTGAATAAAGTAAAGCTAAGGTCAGACTATCTTAGGAGAATAATTTGATTCATTGCTTCTCCCTCTGAGGCTTTTTCTCTGCAGGGAAAAGGATTATATGTTTCTACTTTTTACTTTTTCTCGGCTCCCACAGGATAGAAGAGGAGTCTGCTGGTATTAAAACGCCCTTAGCAGGTTTGGAAATGAGGGTGTTTCCTGATTACTCTTCTGCACAAACTCGTCAAACAGACGTCAGTTTTCCTACTGCGTCTTTTTTTAAATTAATTCACAAAGGCTCTAGTCTGAATGAGGAGGAAAGTCCAGATGAATATCAACCCTATTGTACAGCAGGGATTATTTCATTTAAGCAAAACAGACCCAGCTTTATCACAATGTTTAAAAAAAAACACCCTTGAATGCACGCACTGCTTACCTTCTCAGCTTCCGAGTATTTCCGTGCCGCTGTAAACACTCGACTATTGTTTTACTGGCAGCCAGGGGAGAGTTTTCCCAGAGCGAGAGTAAATCAAACATTACGCATATCCGCCTCTTACCTTTGTCTACATCATGTGTTCGACGCGGACTCGTCACATATTTGGAGGGTTTTGGCTAAGATTAAATCCTCACATCGACGATTTTCCACTTTAAGATCTGAAAATGTATAAAAAGCAGGACAAATTAGGTTCTAAAAGACTGAAGTTTGAGATTTTTGTTGTTTTACAAAGACATCATCGTCCATTGGTCTTTATCTGTGATTCTGTAGGCTTTCCTTCAGCTTTTACAGCTTTTTTCTGTAAAGAAATCTCTTGTCATAAATTTTGACATTAATTTTCCTGTATAAAGAGTAGAAAGATTCTCCTGACTGGGTCTCAGTCTGAGGAAATCAGCATCTTTATGGCAGATTTATAGGCTAGACTTGATTGGCTTGGTGATTGTTTAGAAAAGAAACGGCTACTTAAGTAAAACTGGAGAAGATAGTCTAAAGAAAAACTCAAACATTCAGAGACAGATAATTGATCAAAGTGTCTTTAGAAGTTTAAGAGAAAGTCAGGTTGGTTTGAAAGAACTTATGAAGAAATAAAGAAGGATTTAAGGGGGTGAAAACATTCATAATAATTATAATGATAATATTACTAATACGTAAATAAACAATAATAACTAGTCTTGGAAGATAAAAAATACAATAACTAGTATTTAAATATTGAAACAGTAATAAAAACATACAAATAATGATTATTAGAAACGTACTATAATTTCAATAATAACATTTGTACTATTAAAGTAATATTTCTAATAACCCAGTAATAATAATAACTTAAATAAGTTATTTATTTACTCAAATAATTCAATAAAAACAAGATTACTTTTGATAATAGAAATAATAACAAAATGACCCTAACACTGACAGTAGTCATGTAAATAATGATGATGCTGTTAATATTTGAAGTATTAAAATTGTAATTTGAAAGACTTTGCATGATATTGGATTAATTAGTATAATTGGAGTCTATTAAGCTTTTCTAAAAGTCAATAGTATTGGATCTTTATATATAGTTCATCTGATATTTCTCACTGTTTATATCTGTTGGATATAACGTGTGTTTCTAAGTATGTAACCAGATTTTAAATATTGTCTATTTGTTTACTCCTGTAAAAATACAACCGGCTCTTTTCCTTGGTGGAAAGTAGGAATTTGATGGTGGTGTTTGTCGTTTCTCACACGGAAACGCGTTTTCAGGTGAACTCAAAAATAAAAGAATTTAAAAAAAAGAAACTGAAATCACAGCTGGGCACGAACTGCAGCCACCGTTCTCCAACAGAGCGTCTGAGCTCTCCCCATCAGGCAGATTTACAGTACTTGAACCGATGCTCCATCTGGATCGCCTCCACTAAGCAGGTTGGCATGATTTGAATCAGGGGAGCCGCCGCCGCTGCTGCTGTCTGCCAATCTTCACGCGTAAAGAGGAATTTGCTATTCAAATGTATTCACTACTTCTTTTTTTTCTCTTTCCCCGGCTAAAAATACATGCTTAGGATAAGGCAAGTTGTTCCATCAGGAGTCAGGAGAAGTACGGCGAGCTTTGAAGAACATTTTAACGTCCGCCTGTCTTCTCCTCAGCAGATATTATTGGTACAATATCTGAGCTAGATGTGAGAGATCAGAGCGATATCTCGCGCCCCGCGGGATTTCTGAGTCCTGTTGGGACTTCAAATCGAGGTTAACCTCCATAGCTGTCACCTTCATCTGTCCCTCCTCCTCCCCGCGGTGCTCTGAACTCCCCCTGCCAGAGTTTCTGCTTAAACTGCAGAGTGCCACCCAAGTTGGCCAAAGTGCACTCGCAGTCAGATCAAAGTCGTTTATTCTTTGGCTCGGCGGCATGTGAAAGGTGATAACGTTGCTCTGCGCTTTTGCTCTGGGCAGCAGCGTTCGCCCCTCGCTAGCTTTGCCGTCTAGAGAGGCCAGAGTCTGAGCATTCTTTTCTTCAAATTGTAATTAAAAGGGAATAATTATGTCTCGGCGGTCGAAGGCCAAACAAACAGACTGACAGGCCTCTCTCTCTCTCTCTTTTTTTTTTTTTCCACTCGGTGATGGCCCACTGTTGATATCTCCCTGGTGTCTCCTTTTTCAGAGCTTTCTGAAGCTGCCACTTCTTAGTTATATTATCTTTGTCTCCAGCCCTGGCCCCCACGTCCCTACGCTGGTGCTGTTGGCACCGGCCTTGCCCCCGCCATCTCTCTGTTCGACACTCAACTTTTTTCCTCCCCACATGAAAGCGGCTGCCCGCCGAGAGGCCCGACCACGTGGCCTGGACCGTACCTTTCGCTCCCAAACTTTCCTGACCTAATTAGCGCTGAATTAAATCGGACAGGATGCATTCATTATTAATTTCCCCGGGCTGGGGGTCTTGAAATAGACATCGGAAGAAGCGATAGAGTGTCAGAAGGGTGAGTTTAAATTAGAAAGTCCTTTGCATCGAGTCCAGCTTCGTTTAGATCCAGGGTTAGCAAACCTACGCTAAAAGACAATTGAAGTTAATAGATGAGCTCTGAATGAGGAACCTAATCCTTCTCCTCCCACTTCTTGTACAGTTTCAGTTTGGCCTGCTAAAGTAAAACCAGTGTTTAAATCAATTTAAATCAGATTACAAAAAATGTTAAGTGTAGACTTAAGTGTCCAGTACGTCTAATACAATCAAGTATGGTATGGTATGGTATGGTATGATGCATTATGGCAAGATGAAAACTGATAAAAACAAACAACAATATATTGCTATACAGTATATATAATAACAGAGCAAAGTTTAAAACAATACAGTTAAAAAAAGTGGATGTTAAAAGATGATACAGCACCATACAATGTTGTACAGCATGATACAGTAGTATGCCATATGAGACAGTACAGTACAACTGGATATACGAATATAATAGTATACAATGTGTTTGGAGACAATAGGTCACATTACAGTTTGAGATTATAAAATTATAAAACAAAATGTTTTGGGCCAATAATTGGCAAAAACACATAAGATATGATTCATTAAAAAAACAACAAAACTAAACTAAAAACAATATGATACATTAATACTACACGGGAAAATATGATACATTACTATATAAGAAGATATAAATTATTCAATGCAGACAAAACAGTACATTTCTGTGTTAAACATAATGATGTTTGGGTTACACAATGTATTGTTTGTTAAATGTATCACATGTAGATGCTTTCGTAACATTGTGAAGGCTTGGTACAATATAAAAGGTGAAAGATTACGTAACACAATAGTTTATAAATAAGACGATACAAGACAAATCCGACTTAATTCAGAAACAAATCAAACATCAGAAATGACACAAAATAGTTTGGAACACAATAAACTACCCAGATAGGACAATCTGGTACAATATAAACAGAATTTGTAGCAACATATTGTATAATGCAATATAGACAAAATCGTTATAAGGCATAAAGTGTGTGTATGTATGTATATATATATATATATATATATATATATATATATATCAGGAATCAGGAATCAGGAATCGTTTATTGTCATTCACACACATGGGGTACATGAGCACAAACGAAATTGCAGGGGTGACGAAGACCCGTAGCCGCTGCACCTGTGGCGCGCCGCCCTCGTGTCCTTAAGGACAATGGAAAATGACACATAGGGAGAGATGAGGGAGAAAAAAAATACAATTCACACTTTATCCTTGACAGGATACAGCTTGAAGTTCCAAAAAACCTCTGCATATATATATATATATAAATTCCTCCTGAATTCCGCCAGAATTTGACCTGGTTTTCAGTTAAATAAAAACGGTACATATGTCATATAATGTTACGGCTAGTGGCCGGTACATATGTCATATAATGTTACGGCTAGTGGCCGGTACATATGTCATATAATGTTACGGCTAGTGGCCTTTGTTCTTTATTTATATAAATTCATATTTGTCATAGTAAAGGTATATATATTACAGCACTATACTAATTATCTATGTATAATTTGATAAAAGACTGCTGTGATATTGTTTAATACAATATAATGCAGTATATGAAACAATAAAGTGAAATATTCTATGATATGACACATATACTTTCATAAAATAAATGATGGGACAGTACAGAACGGGAAAATAAAATATCTGTTTTTAGGGTACAGTTTAGTAGAAACATCATAAGTACAATATTATAAATATCATTAAAATGTGGAACAATAATATAAAAATCAATAGATTTCTGTATGAGACTGTAAAATACAATATAGTTTGTTATAATGCCATATAATATAACGTAGAGTACTCAACAGTTTATGAGACATTATTTTGTGAGATGTTAGTTTTCTAAAATATAAAAAAACAAAATCTTTCTAAAGTCTGATTGATACACAGATATGTGTGAGTGATGCAATGTTTCTACAACTGGGTGATTAGGAGCATCCTCCATTACTTCCTCTCCCCTCAGTGAGAACAGGGAGGCTGTGTGGCCTTTGAGGTCGACAGACTCTTGCAGGCTGCAAGGTCTTCTTCTGAAGTTCAGTGGTCGGCTTGAGAAACACCTCCGAGCGGCTACCTCCCGCAGTTGATGAGGAGAGAGCTGTTGACTCCCCATGTGAGGCTTTCTTTGTGATTCCTTGGGTGGGAGTTGGTTCAGAGAGTGGGTTCTCTCCTCTGGTGCAAAAAAAAAAAAAAAAGCAGAAATGTCAAATGCATCAATACTGGTGATTTATGGCATTAAAATATGATGAGGCTGCACATTTACATAGAAGGTAATTGTATTTTACATAGTATGTGATTGTGGGAAATGCAAAGGGAGATAGTGTCCAGATAAAGGTAAAGCAAGCTGAACTAATTAACAGCTCTTTGAGTTGAAATACAAATGTAAATAAGTTCTTACTCTGAAGATCTCCATGATTGAGCAGATTTGACTTAGTAGTGGTTCATCTTGGGGCTTCTTCACAGGACCAAGCCGCTATCTGTAGTGTCAATCAACAAAGACCCATTCAATAATAATTGACTTTAAACAAGCTCATGTATCTTGCTTAAAAGTTGATTTAAAGATAGTTCTTGTTTCAAGTGTTATAGGATGTTTGCTTTAGAAACGAGACAAAAATACTTGGTAAAATTTTCTGTGTTGTGCGTATATAATAAAAGAAGCCAATAAAAAAGATTATAGGATTAATCATTCCTACCAAATCTAATGTATATAACCTTAGAAAATACAACTTTTAAAGAATCAGCATTCAAAGTAATTAAATAATACATTTACAAATGTAATCCGGGGACATTATGAGAATATTTTTTACTTGCATTTGGTTTAAAAACATAGTAATCCTGAATCCTTACACTCAGGGCTTTTATTCTCTAAAACACCAGCAGAAACGATGTGCAAAACATCACACTATAAAGCAAACCTGAGAGCCAAAGTTTGTCATACATCAGTTCACGTTTTCTTTCCCCGACTATCTTCAAACTACACAGCTGATCAAAGCAGCAGAAGGTGTCACAGAGGCTGAGAGGTAAAATATTCTCCAGTTTGTCAAATGAGAGCTTGATTCAAACATGGTCTGAGGAGAGAAAAGAAAACAGAGGAGGAGAGAGACACAGGGAGCGATATGTAAAAGAGAAGAGATCAACCGTGCAGTCATGTTGTAGCCCAAGGCAAAGAGTTGCAGATGTAACAAAGACTGGGCCTGCGATTGTCAAGAGGCATGGATAATGATAGCTTTGCATGTAGGGTACAAGGCAAACATCAAGGCCATGCACATCGCAGTGCAGGACTTTAAAGGCAGTAGTGAGAAACGGCCGTGGAAGCAAAGAAGATGGCCCCAATATGGCCCCCAGTGGCCCCACTTCTGATCACATCGGCAGGTGAGGGGGAACAAAGCAAATTGGATGGGCACAACATGGAGCCTGTGTCAGGGCTACTCTCTTTCTGGTTTGAAGGGGTTTATGTTGAAAACTTTACTTCTCGTCCACCCCTTGTGTTCGTTTGATCCTAGTTCTCCTTCATTCTTTACGCCAACGTCTTCTTAGTGGACGAGCTGGAGCTGCTCCACCAGGCCGAGACGATTCACGCTGCAGAACACAAAACCTCACCAATTTATATTTTTTATTACAAACATCTTAATACATTTGCAATGAGGCAAAACTAACGTAACTTTTCAGCATGATATAGAATCTTGTTTTAAGTAAAAAATACTGATAAGGTACAAATTCCATTGGCAGATTTCCATACCTGTTTTAAGTGAACAAATCTGACAATGGAGCTAGAACTTTTTTATAACTGTACAATTAAAGAAGCTCCTGTATTTTCTTAATTAGTTACTTGTAAGCTACTCTATTTGCTTTATAAACAACACAAAATTGCTTGGCAGACCTTTTATGTCTTTGCAATGCAGAGATCCGTTTGAATACAAGGTTTTAAAAACATTAAGACATGAAAAACTTATTTTAATAGGCAAATATGTTTCATCCATATATCATCCATCCATCTGACCATAAATCCATGCATCAGGTAACTTAACCATCCATTTATCTGACGATGGCCATTGTCAGATAGAACGATGACCATCTGACCATCGTTCTGTCTGAATATACATCCATCCATGCATTCATCAAGTTATCTGAAACTGCATCCATCCATCCATCCAATTTTCTGAACAATTATCAATCTGACCATTGTTCCATCCGACCATCCATATCTTGATTACACGTCCATACATCCATACATTTATCTATTAATTTATCCTTTTATCTGACTATCCATCCTTCCATGCATCCATCAAGTTATCTCAAAATGGAATCCATCCAGCTATCCATTTTTCTGACTAACCATACATCTTTTCATCCATCTCCCCATCCATCCATCTGATCACCAATCCATCCATTCATCTCACCATTCAACCATCTGGTGGTCTATCATCCATCCATGCATCATTGTATCCTTTTTTACATCCATCCAGCCATTTATGTGACCCTCTACAGTATGTATCCATCTATCCATCCATGCACCCATTATTTTATCTTATCATCCATCGATCTACTTTTCTGACCAGCCATTGCATCTCACCATTGTTCCATACTTTGATTAATCATGTGTCAATACATCCATACAGTTATCTAACTATTAACCTATCTTTTTATCTGACCATGCATCCATGCATCAAGTTTTCTCAAAACGCATCCATCTATCCATTTTTCTAACCATCTAGTAATCCATCTGATTTTCTATCTATCTATTTTTCTAACCATCTATGTAATCCATCTGATCGTCCATCTATGCATGCATAAAGTTGCACCGTTGCACCATTTATTCTTCTATCTGACTAGCCATCCAACCATCTGTTCATCTCTCCATCCATCCATCTGACCATCTATCCATGCATACATACATCCATTTATGTAACCATCCATCTATGTATACATTTGACTGTGCATGCATCTATTATTTTATCTGTTATTTTATGTTATTTTATCAATTTATCTAAGAATCCATCCATCCATCCATGCTGCGTTGGATGTATTTGTGGGCGGTTGGTCTTTGGAGCACTTCAGATTCAATTGAATTCCGATTTCCAGACCTGTGCAGCACCTTTTCCTCTTTTTCTTGTGCTTAGCGGGACAGAATCTTTGACAGAAGACAGAGAAAACTGACATTGTCACTGATGTACATTCTGGATCTCTCCATATTTAAACTAACTAATATGTTTTCATTTTTCTGTGCTGCTCAAAATTTATCGAACCCTCTGGTCACTTCTTTGAAAAGGTATTCATTAAAAAAAGCTTCTTTTAGGTACATTTTCTTACAAAAGCTGTACCTTTTTAAAAACGTTGACCCGTCTATTTAAACCAGTGGTCCCCAAACTTCAGCCCCCCTCCCCATTTGGTCTGGCCCCCTGAACAACACCAGACAGTATTTTCATATATGTGTATTTGTATTTGATAATAAAGTTGGACTTTTGCAATAAAATGTTCCTTTGTTTTGAACATTTTTCATTATTAACTATTAGTTAGTAGATATCTCATACACACATATAACGTGATATTCTGTTCGTCCCTTCTGGGGTCTGTGCCCCTATCTGGCAACCCCTGGCAAAAAATCTTAAACCCTCACTTTTCTGATTTGAATGAGTCATTCTGAGTATAAAAATATAATCACAATAAAATGTACTGGGATAAAATCCATCTCCACAACCATACTGGTAGTGGTACTGGTTGTGCTTTGTAGGTGCTGTATCACTTAGTTCAGTTTCTCAGCCTGTTTGCTTTGTGGGTTTCACAGGGAAGTTGATGCAAACAGGGATGTCTACAAGCTATTGGAACCTACAAAAAGATTATAAGAAAGGAACACAAGAACTTTGAGAGCCTGCTCATATGAGCCATTTAAGTAAGAAATTCTGCTCTGACCACTAAGCTGAACTTGGACCTGTTAAGATTGTGCAAGTTTATGTTCCATGGACTTTTTTATGTGAAGAACCCAGAGAGTTATTATTTATTTCATAAATAGAGTTGTTATTTATTTCCTGACTTTTGTTCTGTGAAGATTCCAGAAAGGGTTATTTGATTGTGTTTTCTGGAAAACTATACATTTTTACGTTTAGGCACTCTTGCAATCGTCACACTTTTTCTATTACAAACTGACCCCCGCCCCCCATTAAAAAAAGGGAAAAGTTATGTGGCCCTCACAGGAAATACTTTGGGGACCCCCGATTGTTTTATGATCATCCAATATTATTTATTTGTTCCGAACAAAAACAACAAATATCAGTGGAAGAAAATCTCTGTGAAACTATTTAAAAATAATAATAATTTTGACTCATCTGGAATTATCGGATGACAGAAAATCCCATAAAAAAGGCAAACTGTGGATTGATATGCGTTGTTTGCGATCTGGACATATATGACAGTAATGATCTTTATAATCGAACAACATGGGACTTTGCATAAATTTTCTTCCATATTTCCTCTCATAACGAGAAATTTCCTGAATTTGAAAAATATATTTGTCTCTCGTACACAATAAATGACACGGGATGCAAAATGTCTTGATCCATTCTGAATGAAATGTTTATGCTTGCACATTTGGCCCAGGAAATATGCTTGCATGCTTCCCAGTTGGTGCATCACTCGCTGTATCATAAACTTCAGGAGCAATTAATGAAATGATGATAGAGAGCTGGAGTTAGTTCAGGCAGGCGTGCAGCTTTTCCCTCCTGAGTATTTATGTCTTGATTTCATGTGTATTTTGGTAAAGAGTGCAACTTTTCACTTGGCGGGACTCCTCTTAATGACCATTGGCTGCCAAATGTTTCCTTAGAAGTCATAAACATAATTTTTTCCCACAGCCCTCTCCGAGAATACGCGCAGCAAAAATAACCTCCCTAACTTTATTCTGTGTCCGATCCAATTAGGAACACTTTGAGAAGTTCATCAACGGCTGCCAGACGCTGCATTCTTTAGGCGGCGCTGCCGAAGGGCAGCAAAACATGATTTACTTGCAGATCCTACGGTTAAGGATATGACCCCTGAAACTAAACAGTGCAATTACAGTGTTGTTACCGGCAGTTCTAGAGATCTGGTCGTGGCCTCCAGCTATTTGTTTGTGCTTTGTTTGAGTGACTGAGCCCGCTTCGGAGTGTGTGGGTTGATGAATTTAGTAAAACACATTAAAGCGAGATCTGTCACAACCAGAACGTGATGACCCGTGAGCTGATGAAGCCGATCTTGTTTGCATACAAAACAATATAATGCTTTATTTTCTTTCCACAATTTGTAGGAATGCAAAACAATCACAGACTCTTAGCAGATCTAACATAACTTCTTTTGTTTTGTTAACGATGCAAACATTTAGAACCAAATACACAGCAAACGTTAACTTTTTATTTCACCAAAGACGTGACACTTTGTTAAACTTAACTTTGTCTTATTTTGTACTTTGTTTAAAAAAAGGATGAAGCTTAGACTTGGTTCAGTTTATGAAAGTAACAGATCTAGGAGGGAAACCCAGACATTCTTTTTTCCAGCGACACTCCCAATCCGTTCCCTCCTATAAAAAGTTAAACCAGAGGTTTTACCTTCTATATATAGGAATCCACTTTTAAACTGCTGCTACTAAATAGATTCACCAAGAACTACAAAAACATTATTAAAAGGTGGTGCATGAAATTTTTCAAATAAATACAAATGAGTTTTTCAATTTTTAGAATAAACTGAATCCTCTAGCAAAAGAAGGAAAAACAAGAGTAGACTTACATTAGCCTTTTTAATAGATTTATAAAAAGATCAAAGATGGGCTTCATAGTTAAAAAAGCCTGGAATAGATTATTTTTGCATAAAAACTTACAGAATAACTCCTGAAACTTTTATCTTTATTTTAACCGCTTTGATTTTAGTGAAAAAATCCCATCCTCCAGCTTCCTATGTCTATAATAGCATAGCAGAAATATCAGGATAACCTAAGTCACTATAACGTTCAGCTTTATTAAATCCTATCTTAAAGGTAAGTGGTGTTTTTTTTTTGCTGTTTTACCTGGAGGAACCCTGAGCTAGAAGTTTAAACCATCGTGATGCCTTAAATGAAGAGCCAGCCACGTTTTACATCCACACTCTCTAGGTAAACACTCCCTGTAGATTACGTGAATGCAAAGTGACAGCTAAAATTGTCCCAGGATGCTGGTCTTTCATGATTGAATCATGAGAAACTGAAAGTGTATATCAGGTTATATTAAAACCCACGGCACTAGCTTTGCAATTTGTTAGTTGTGGAAGATGAGGTGTGAAAAACCACCAGGCCCCAAACAGCAAGCAGTCACTCTGCCTGTCCTCCTATCCCGTCTGAAAGGGGATGTGGCTACTGCTGACAACAGGGGGTCCAGCGTGTCACTTACTAGGGGGGTTGTGCCTATTAACCCCCCAGGCCAGCGGTTGATCTGGCTGCTGATGGTTGGACGGGACCCTGACGAGATGTCTGGGCCGACAGGAATCGGCCTCACACATGTCTCGTTCAAAGGTTAAGCATGCCATTAAGGGGTTCTCGCTGAATCCGGCGCCTACAAGCCCGGGCCTGATGGCCTGTGGTGTTTTCTCCATGATTAGGCCGGCTGGTTTGACTGGCCCCCACGCTCATGAATCTCTAAGAGCTGAATGCCAACGAGAGGGCTGGCAGGGGCTGAATCTCGGGGCGTGAAAAGAGCAGCATTCGCTGTGTCCGAACAGAGAGGCATCTGAACCTTCAGCTGATTTCTGCATTATTTAATTCATCTGTTCACCGGCATGAGGGTTGGTAAGCGAAACACAGCCGTGTTCTGCTTTTGATCCAAAAGCAACACCAATATCCTAAACCATGTCCTAATACAATTAAGTTCAATAAACTGAGCATTATGTGTTTCCCTGAGGGAAATGTAAAAATAAACAGAGGTGCACTGTTTGGTAACTAGGATCAATTGTAACATAGTATGATTGGATTTAAATTATTTTTCTTGTAAAGTGCATTGACATGACGTGTTGTGACTTGCCACTGGTTCAATAAACTGAATTTAACTTGCAGCTGACTGGTCTCATTTCAATGAACCTGGTATATTAATCACATTTAACATAAATATTGTATTACTATTGGTAGCGTCATTCAGAATCCGACCGTTTGAATTGTGTTTATTTATAATTTGTGTCAGTTTTGATCTTATGTCCAGATCCTTAGACAGCTTCACTCTCCACAGCCTTGAGGCCAAATTAAAATCGAAACCCTTAATTACTCGAAGCTACTCTCTGGACACCCAAACTGGTTGCGTCTGCAACGCTTTGGCGCTTAAGTCAGTCAGTCATAGTAAATGCACTTGGAGGGTTTTCAGTAAGTATCTGAAGCCAGGAATGGACCCTAATTAATGCACAGCAGTTAGCTCTGACATTGTTAGCTAGTATTGTTGGCATAGAGCATATTACGGCAATGAAAGATGAGTGTTTTCTGATTTGCATGTCCCAAAATGCAGAATGCATGCTATTTGTGTCATTTAAGTTGGTGAAGAGCTATGCACTAACCTTTTTCTTGAGTTGGAATAAAAACTATAAAAACCTAAAAGAAGTCCTTCCCATCTGTTTATCTACATGCAGGTTTAGTGGGATTTAGATCAAACAGTAGGACGTAGAGGCTGCTACATTAAAAACACTTATGTGGACAAATATGTCATGCCAATGTATCTCAGAATTCTTACAATGTTCAAAGAAATAACAAGATCCCCAGTTTTAACTCTCTAGGCCTTAGAAGCCGATAACAGAACAGAAACAGACTGAACAACTATTGCTTTCTAGAAGGTCAGGAAAGAATATAGTAAAACAAATTACTCCTAATGTCGCATCCAAAGCAAATGTCTTCAAATCCAATACCTGGAGGTTTGTCTGGCACACCTGAATCAATTGACTGAATCACCTTATCAGTTTGCAGTCAAGCTCTGCTAATGGCCTTAATATTTGGTTAAGATATGTTTACAGGACACTGGACATTGAGGACTGTATTTGAAGACCCCTGATTTACTGGAACTACTTTTAGAAAAGCTCCCCCAAAGTAGATTAAAGAGGGGATGTTGAGTCATCGCACACAAGTTGTGTTGGACATAAGCAAACGTAGCATCAAGACAAGTACTTCATACTACCTGTCGAGTACAGCTGTGATCCGGGCTCCTTCCTACAGGCATGGCCCCTTGCAGTCAGTCAACCGACATGTTCTGAGGTTCAACAGAACAGCTGTTTTTTAACATAGAAAGTACTCTTGAATAAATGCCAGTTTCTTCCAGTTAAGAGTTTTTTTTCACCTAGGAACTCAAACAGGCTTTGTTCAGATAAATTAATTAAAAGTTAAATTAAGAACTTTCAACATATTGGTATAGTAACCTTAATTTGACTAAGTTATTTTATTACAAAGACACACTTAATTCTTAAATTGTTACTTGCTAGGTAAGTACAAGGTGCTATTATAGATTGGTTTATAAACGGTTTCTATAAGTCATTAAGATACCTTTAGAATTGGGGTATACTTTATCTAGATGACACTCAATCTCCTTCGAACTATATGAGAACCGATGAGACCAGGTTCCCCCAGCAACTGTCCAATTGGTGGTAGAGGAATTATGATTTGGGCCTGTTGAGCAACGGTTAGTGTTAATGTAGTTTTCCTCAGTCAGACTTCAGTCTCCTCTCAAAAAGAGCACAGAGGCTTATTTTCTACCAATATTTGCGAAGACGAGTGGTTCCGTCTCTGCATGACCTGCCTGGAGCCGTCCAGACTTTTTGTTTTAAACACAAAAGGACGCATTATGATAATAAGCAGCATGTGAACCGGGCGAGGTAGCGAAGCGAGAGTTTTACCCATGTGGGACTCATCGGCGGATGAAAGCGAGCCTGAATTTGTGACAGGACTCCTTGAAAGCGCGGGCCCCTTGTTTATCAATTTGATTTCAGAATTGCAAAGATGAGACGACGTGCGTTGCAGACGAGCGGTTTGTTTTATCTCGCTTCAAAGCCCCCCCCCCATATCCTCCTTCTCCTCCTCCTCTTCATCACAACCCACCACTGCACTTTATTTTTTATTTGTGCTCACCCCTCTTCTTTCATTTGAAGTGTGAAGTAAAGGTTTGCGTAAACATATGCAGAGCTTCGCCCCCTTGAAAAGAGAACAACTCGTTGGATTCATGTCTGATTCTTTATCCTGTCTCTCTCCTTTTCTTTCCCTCTGCCTTTGAAAAAAGAAACACCCCTCAAGGCTTGTGTACACACTCAATAAGCCTGTTTTGACAAAGCAAGGTGGAAAGCTTTGTATGTAACAAGCAGCTCGCACGTTTCTTCTTCCTCGTGTTCTTCTTTGGCTTCCTCGGCAGCTCTGTACTTTTTGAGAGGCTTTTCTCTCCTCCCGCCTTGACAGGGACCGCTCCCTGCCCATTTGATGTCGGCTTGACGGTCAAGGATAATGGTGCGTCGTGGGACCGTTGTCATCCCTGTCAATGGGGTAGCTGAGGGTGGGGGAAGGAGACGGACGCTGTGAAGCTACCTTTTTTTGTTGCAATGCTAGAATTGGTCACTCAGGTTGCTTTTTTTTATGAACTCGGTTCTTTTGACAACCTTTAATCCTCCTTAGATCTTCTAGATGTCAAACAAAGGCTCAGAAAGTGATTCTCTTCTGTTTTGTTTGGCTTGGAATCTAACAAGGATCCCTTTTTTCTCTTTGATGTAATTAAGCTCCCGAGGCTTGATCTGGGCGTCAGAGTTAATTTTTCTTTCCGAGCATCGCGGGGAGCTATCAGAAGACTTCAGATGTCAGGCGCTCTTTCAAGCTTCACGGCACCTCGTTTTTCCTCCACCTCGTGAAAAAGACTGAAGGGATGGAGTGTGGGAAAACATACGGCTCCTAATACTCCCTCTGCTCCTTACCCCGGCTGCCCAGCACCTCCACAACCACTTAATAGTTGTCCTTTTCTGCCCTCCAGGCAGTTTCTGTGTACGGCCGTCACAATTGCCCACCTGTAGCCAGTGTTTCCTCTTTAATGGGAGTTGGCTTCCATTAAGAGAGCAACCTGTGTCGTTTACACTAATGACGTGTCAGAGGACGCCCACAGAGAGGCAGGCTGATGGTGAAAAGTTAATTCATGAGTTTTACACATCAGGAAAGAAAAACAACATCAGTTTTTTTAGGAGGATGGTGAATTGCTTTCAGATTAATCCTAGCTGGAGTGTTTGCAGTGTTTATAGCTGGTAAAATCCAGTTTTGCCCTAATTGATCCACTCCATCACGTCTCAACCTCTAAGCTCAGATCAAGCTCATTTGTGGGTAGGCACAGAAATGTGATAAATATAACATAGAAATATTAGTTACTAATTTTGAATATCAAAATTTCATTTCTGTGCATCCTTAAATATATATATATTTTTTTCCAGGGTGTCTTTTGTGGGCCCTAGTGTGCCTTATATAACTGTAAGCTGACAGGAAAGGGGCAAGACATGCAGCCACGTCGAGGACTCTAGGCCTCCATATATGGGTCGTGCTACCCCTACGCCACCACAGCACGCCATCATCCTTATTTTTTTATTACATTATTGTCATAAGTTCTCATGTAGGATCTTTCTCTTCTGGATTAGTTTTGAGCTCCTGCATTCTCAAGAGAAATAAAACAAATATAGATCTTACAAAACTTGATATGTTTAAAAGTATCTCTAAGTAACTTTTTGACCTTCATAAAATATCTTAATAACTTTTGTGATCAAACGTCGATTTACAGCTCGTTGAATGACGCCTCTGTCATGGCCTGAGTGAGTCCGTATCACTTTAACCGGCACTAAGAAACTTTGAGGAGGGTGGCAGGAACCCTGCCACACAAAACAACTACAAATGTGCTGACTGCTTTACTGCGTACGTCACTTCCCCTGTTTCTTATCTATCACTTTAATATGATAAAATAATAGTTATTTTTCAATAATGGCCTTGAAACCATGCCTGTGTGGGTTTGAGAAGAAAATTGCCAAAACATCTGATTCCATTAAGGTGGTTGTATTTCTCAAAACAGTTTCTGGTGTTTGTGTACAAAAACAATTGCTCCCCATCTAGAAACTGTATTAACGGAGCAAACCATCAAACTCCTCCTCCATTCCCTTTTGTTTAGAAAGGGATTGTCAAAACATCTCAAGATTAACGGTCAGTTTCTATGAGATAATTGCTGATGTCCCTCATTGCTGAACCCACATCTGTCAAAACTATCATGATATCTAGTTTTACGAAGGCTGCTTACCCCTTTCTAACACAACTGGTTGATTTTGTCTCCATGCTTTTAATTATTGATTCGTTGCGTCCTTACACATTATGTTGTACTGAAATCGCTGGTATGTAGTATTGCCTTACACATAAAACCCAACAACTGTAAAAACATGGATGCCTTTCCGCTGCCATCGCTCAGTAGTTGCAGACAAGGAGGTTTAACGCCCTCTAACAGAGCAATTAATCCAGGTCAGTTTCGGAGGAGCTCTGTTCCTAGAGTGACTGGCTAAAGATGAACAAACGACGATGGAGGCTCAGCCGTTTGTCCTCTCGTTCCAACATTTAAAGACGTCTCCAGACCCTGTCGGATGACAGACACTCATCCCGTGTTCAAAGCCTAATCTTCGACCTCTAGGTAGTGCCGCCCGGGCTTGAAGACACAATCTCCATAAGTTGGAGAGGAGGTGGAGGACGACGGAGGCGGAGAGGCAGGGAGGGTTCAGAGGAAAGGAACATTAGACGGAAAGTTCCTCTCAATCGCTGAAACAATAAGCCCTATTTATCGCTCATTTGAAAAAGGTTTGACGCGGCTCCGAAACAGAGGAGGCTTTCATCTCGCCGGCATATTAAACTGTCACAGTGCTTAACTTTAAATTAAGGTGACACGCCGCTGACTTGGGGGGTGTCACTAATAGCGCAACGGCGACCTGCTAATAGAAGTACAATATGACGAGTTTGCTTTAACTAAAACCTCTGCTGTCAGATTACGGCGGTGACATCTTAAACTTTTTCATACATTAACGTGACACTTGGAACAAATGCAATTTGGCGTTGGTGGCGGCACAAAAGGAGGCGTGCGATTCAAAGCGCGGTGAAGGCCATTGTCACGAGGTGTCTCGGCGTGAAAGGATGACATTTCCTCCTATTAGGTGAATGAAATGAATCACATGCGGTGAAAAGCATGTTTAAAAAAAAAAGAGATTTACAGAAAAGAAGAATTTAAACATGTAAATATATAGAAGGTGTTTAAAGAAAGCCAAGTGTTTAGTTATAACGTTTGCTCCCCTGTGGAGGAGGAATAACCTTGGATTAAACTGCTAATAGTTTAAACATGTATTGTACCTCAGTATTGGGGATACTTGCTATATATCGCTTATTTTAGTCCTTTTTTTTATGTGTTAGCATAGGTTTGGTCATTGGACAGTAATATTGATGTTATAGATGCCAGGATGGATGGTGCTTAACTGAATCAGAAAGGTTGTAGCTCTGTTTCCATCTCCATTTATGATTCTTTCTAGAATATTATCTGATAATCAAATCGGACCAAATTTCCTTATCTGTGCATCCCCAGTCAATGCTAACATCTGATATTATTATTGTAGTTGTGGCCTGGTACCTGATAAGTGATATTTACTAATACTATGTATAAACTTCTCTATCCTTTAAACTAAAAATCACACCAATACCATTTACATCGTTGCTTTAGTTAAACATCCCACAGTCATTGACATCAGTATTTTCACTGTCGTATCCTCACCTTTTAGAAACTCAAACACAAAACTGCAAGATGGAAATAAATATTGGCTTTTAATATTGGATCAGTTCTATTAATCAGAACAACACGTCTATATCAAATTTACTAACATGGGCTGATACCAATATATCGCACATCACAAATATGCATCACTACACACATTGGAAAACCTTTTAGGATCACCACAGACCCTAACATCTGCCGTCTTCCATATCTCTGGATTTGGTGGTTCAGCCAATCACTGCAAAGGAAAATATACAATCCTCCTGGATTATTGCACCTAGATATTCTTGCTATTGAAGGTGCATGAATATGGAAATTTGGTTTGATATTTGTTGCGATCATATATGAATATACATTTTCTTTATAAACAAAGGGCAGCAGGGTGAAAATAAACATTGGTTGTTAATATTCAAAATTGTACCCAAACGAGCCCCAAACACCATACCTCCATCACCGTGTTTGAAAATGATGGCGCTACTGCCATGTTTTACTGTGACTCTGCTGTTTAGCAGACGTCCAAAACTCAGTAGTCAAAATTAAAGCCTTAATTACGATTTCACTAATATATATTCGTCAACTACTGCTGAAAGATGTAATAACAATGCTTGGTCAATGTTTGGTCAGATATTATCAACATTAAGAGTCTGAATACACAGTCTTTAAAAAAACACGCTGTCATTGTGTCCAAGCAGCTTCAGTGATACTGATACAGCGATGATGATTTCTTTGTAGCCTTCTCCAGAATGATTCCTTCATTGTTTCTTAAAGCTCTGGCTTTAACTAAGGAGTTAATCCTACCAGGATAGCTCATCTTTATTTCAGATGAAGTAAAATCGATGGCAGGTGTGTGTTTAATTGGACCGAAGTCGGATATTTAATTAAAATGTTATATAACAAAGGTTTAGTTAAAGGCTAATCAACTTTTGACGTTTATTTTTCTACTTTTTACCTTAACAGATCAGCTTGATTGTAAAGGATCATGTTTCTTAGCAATAGACCCAGCAGGAAGTTTGTTCTATCCCACATTTTAACATTTTTCATCCTGAATAAATGTTCTTAAATTACCTATGAAGTGCTTCTGTTTCTTTGGTAAACATGCAGTAACCCGGCAGCCAGTGTGTCCCTGGTACCATAATCAATTACCTCCAGATTTAGTCATTTCACATCATATAATCTTATAAAAACGGTTACATGATTTTACTTACCGTTGTTTTGAATTTGCTTTAATAAAAGTCAGACCTTTTCTAGACGCTACAATCTATATTTTCAATCAAACGACCAAGTACGCAGAAGCTGCCGCTTCCTTGCCACCGCATACATCTGTATTTACATTCACATGTGCTAAAACCCCGTCCTGTCACGAAACTTCGAGCTGCACGGCGACAATGCCTGGGGTCACAGGAACAATCCGATCGCGCAGTTTGTTGCAAAACATCGCCGTCTATTGACCCAAGTAAACAGGAAAAGCCCAGAAATACCAGCCCGTCAAGAATCAGTGAAGATAATCACCCCTGCGCAACAATGGGGACTTTGTGAAACACACAATTTAATTTGTAAATATTTGATTTTGATTGTGCAGAATGGTGTATGAGAGGGAAGAACATAAAAAATAAAAGTGTGTGGAAACGGAGAGAGAGTTTAGAAAGGAGGTAAATCCAGGTAAAAGCTGCTCCTAAATCTGACACGGTGTTTGTTAAATACTAACACACGCCTCTACCTGAATACATCGACACTAAACCTGTGAGGACTAATCCTTCTGCTAAGCTAATTGGGGGAGTCGAAAGAAAACAGCAGTAAAATCCCATAATTCTCGGATTATAATTTAAAATATTCCAAAATGCTAATCAGGGAATTGCAACCAACTGAGGAATAATAAGACGGTCATCCAATTACCAGCGTTTTCTCCCCCCTCCACGTTCGGAGAGACTCCAGGTTCAAACCTGGAGTCTCTCCGAACGTGCCCAGCTTTCCTTTTTCAACCCCACAAAACGGAGACGCCGCATCAAGCTGTGAGCAAACACAAGTCCTGCACTCGGCACTGCCAGCGTCTGCCTGTCTCACAGATATGATAATCAGGGTCCAGATATTCTCAAACTTAATTAGCCGAGGTT
The DNA here is from genome assembly GCA_032876305.1 of Orestias chungarensis. NCBI lineage: Eukaryota > Metazoa > Chordata > Actinopteri > Cyprinodontiformes > Cyprinodontidae > Orestias > Orestias chungarensis. The sequence continues at coordinate 652,872 of JAVLVB010000456.1, read as the reverse complement.
GGTTCACTCTTGATTGGAGGGAGGGGTAAAAAAAAAAGGGGGGAGAAAATGGGGTTTATGTTTCAATGGAGAATTTAAATTTGGCCTTGAGGTGATGAGGAAGTATCGTCAGCTTCTGTAGCCAAATGAACTTTTCTGCGGCGGGGAGAGAAAAATCCGGCATGTCTGAGATTAGGCTGTAATTTACGGAGGAGCGTTCCCATTTGGAGCGTGAAGTGATTGCGCTAATTGAAGTGGCATTTATTACAGAGGAGGTCGTCTCCTACACCTACTAAACCTCAGAATATATGGACGCTGCTGTTAAGGTGGAGAGAGGACGACGGCAGACATCATTAGACGCTAAATCAGAAAGTTCACAAAGGTGTGGACAGATGTTTCACACAATCTATTTATAAATACTCCACTAACTTAATAAATGTCCTTGCTTTTCGTATTTCATGGACTTCCATTTATTTGATTAAAACTGCTTAAAGTATAGTTCTTAAAGTATTTAAAGTAGCTTTACAAAAATATGTGTCACAAAGTGAAACCCAATCTTAAAATAAACAGATAAATATGGAGCTACATAAATAAATTGTGAGATAAATAAATAAAACTCTGATTTAAAATGTAATCGTATTATTTACTTTGCTTTTGTTAAATCGGGGGACATTTAACTTTGATTATTTGAAAACTCTTAATATTTTTCAGTAAAACGTTAAGATAGCGTTTTGACTACGATGATGTAATTAAATCGCATTGCCACTAGATGGAGCTAAGTTATTTGTAAACCAACATGCGTGCACAAAAACTTATAAATGTTGGAGATAATGGAGAATAAAGAGTTCTTACAGACAGATGATGTTTGACTTTAGCTTAACGTGACGTGAATTATAAACTCATCACGGCTGATTGTCTTTTTTATTATTATTTGTAGGAAGATTTACATTAACGTCTATTGATTTCCCGACGTACTCATGCATGATCCGGGGTTTCACGATGTTTTCAGACCGTTACATCCTGGAACCTGTTTTTTTAAATCTCGTAAGAAGAAACATTTAAATTTAAATGTACAAAAGAAACGCAACCAAACTATGTAATTGGTGATATTTAGACCAGTCAAAGTCCAGACCTAAATCGATCGGATTGGAGGAAAGGCCCAGGTGGATTTGTTGGTGTATGTGGAGCATTTATTCCTAAATAATTTATGTTTTTGACCCATAAAGCAGAAAACACCTGCAGTCAAGCACATTTGCATTTGCAGAGTTAGCCGGGATCTTTGTAACTAGCGCTAACAAACCAGACTCTGCACTCGGAGCTGTTTCTGACCTCCGTGGCAGCCGTCCATCCGCCGCCGTTCTGTCCCGGATTGGCATTTTTATTTTCTGTTTTGTTTTTTAGAGCAGGAATTTGACGGCGGTCCAAAACCCCGGGTCCCTCGGCTTTTCAAGTATGTAAAACATGCTCGTTTCTCCTTTTCCTTTTTACCTACAGCTGACAGGAGCACCAGCTGGTGGCGAGCCGCCAAGACTGCGAGGCATGCGCTCTCACTTGTAGGCTAACTGCACCGCTGGGCTGCTCTGGGATCTACTCGGTATTATAGGAACGGGCTGCAGTATAGATTAATAACAGGACAAGTGTGTGGGCGAGCGGGGCCTGCATTTTAAGCATTTTAAGTTTTCCACTCCTTTACTTGCTGTTTTGCTTCTTGTAAAAATCTCTTGCGATTGTTGGTCTGTTACCTTGTGAGTCTTAGAAAATATCTTGATCCAGAGGTCCCAAAAAAAAAACACTTGTTTGCAAATACGAAATACAGCAAATCTAATCAGCAGTAAAAGCACTGGAGCAAATTTAAATCACAACTTTGTCCGTTTCATTTCTGTAATCAAAGACTATAAAACTTATTGGCCATTATTTATTTCTCAGACTAACAAAGATGAGGTTTTCCTTCCTACTTTCCGCTTCCTCCACATTTGTTAAATTAGCTTTCAGTGCACTAACTAAATCTCAAAACAGCATTATTTTTATAATAAATAAAACTTCCTGCAACAATTTATTCTACTCCTTTAAGGTTGGAGCATGCAGAGAGCAATCTTCGACCCTTCTTCTCTGCATAACTTGGTTCAGAGTACCGTTAAATCAATCTGCATTGATTTGGCGATTTTAATTTGTTTTTCCCAAACATAAGTTAAACGTTGTGTTTAAAGAGACAACGATGATGTGAGCAACAGTGATCCCTGGCAGCTGTTGCAACAAGCCTCTGACTGAAGACTATCTCGGGTAATGCTAACAGCTCAACCTCTGGTCAGCAGAGACAATATTGTCACTGAATGTCACAGGAGGACACTGGTTGTTAGCATGCACTGCTATTCCACCTCGTTTGCTTTTGCTACTCCAGTTACAATGTCGAGTCGTACGGTTACACATCTGGGGGGAGATGTTCAGGTAAAGGACACCATCTGTTGGCATTAAGCTTCTGCAGGTATTTTTGTCTAGTCTCGAGTGCAGTTTATCATATTGAAACGTGACAAAATTAATTTTACGTAACTTTTAGCCAAGATTTAGAAGTTTATTTTTTTTGTTAAAAATTTGAAAATAAAAAAAGTACTTTCAATACTATGTTCTCTTTATTTTTTATATTTTTAAGTCCTGAGTCGACCCAAAAAACCAGGACCTGCATCAATTTATCAGCCCTTCAAGATTAAAAGCTCAGCTCCGATGTATAAAAAAAAAAAACACACACCAGAAAAATATATTATAATATTTAGATATATACTCGTTTATATTTCACCTCAGAGATTGAGCGACTTCACACAACACATGTAAAAAGGAACAAAAGAAAGCAGAGAGCCGGGGATCATACAGATGTGGGAGCACCTCTTCCTCTCCATCCTCGGGGATGTTGGCGTGTGACGTGATTGGGTTGGATTTGTGTCCGTCAAAAATAAACATCCTCGTCTTCGGTCTTGTGTCAAGTGGCGAGTGTGTTTAAACTCCTACAGCAAAAAAAAAATCTCCTGTCAGCTTTTTTTTTAACATAAAATATTAGACTTTTCATTGTTATGAAGAATAGCGTTAAGCCTCTTGACTCATGAATTTTAAAAGTGTTCAAAGAACTCTGCTCTGACCTTAATCTTAAATAGGTCTCAGAGACAGGTAGAGTGATAAATGGCCTAAGTTGAGAAGAATGGGAGCTCGCTAAGCTCACTTTTTTTTTTCAGACGGGATTGTTGGGGCTTCTTATCAGAGGCGGGCAACAAACAGCTCCCAGAAACTCCAGGTTTCCAGAGCCGCCTTGCCAGCTGGGCTAAAGCGCAGATTAGTTTACAAGTTTTGCTCCAATGCCAATTGGATTAAAGCCTCGTTGTGCCTCTGATATTCCCACATTGTTTGACAGCAAACATACGGTCAGCGCCGGGCGGCGGTTGACTTAATCTAAATCCTTGCTTCTCTGCGTTTGTGCGACGGCGTTGTGACCGGTGCCGGCGGCGTTGTGCTGACTGCGACACCTTTGTGATTCTGCACAAAAACAAAAATAATACCAAGTATTTTTGTTTAGGCTTTAGTTCAAACATCCTAGTTCACTTAAAACAACACAAAACTAACTTAGTAGTAAGTTATCAGCAAGACATACAAGCTTGTTTTGAGTTAATTTGTTTAAGGGGAAAGAAAGAAATATTTAGCAATAATTAAGAATTATTAAGCTAAAACGACTTCCCTTATCTTAAAAGTTACTTGTAAGTTGTTGTTTTGTTTCTTGTTGCACTTGAAATAAGACAAAACTAACTTACTAGTAGGTTTTCAGCAAGATACAGAAGCTTGTTTTGGGTTAATTAGCTTTTTTTTTTACCTGTTTCTAGTGGAAAAAAGCAGAAATATTTAGCGGTAATTAAGAAATATTTGGTTAAAAGTAGTTCCTATATCTTAAAAGTCACTTGTAAGTTAGTTTGTTTTTCTTGTTGCACTTGAAAGAAGAGAAAAAGACTTGGTAATATGTCATGTTTCTTTCAGGGTAGCCTATTATTCCTCCATTGGGCTTTATTATGATGGACGCGTGTCTACAACACAATATCTCTGACTGACAACGTATCTGATGCTTTTACATTGAGCTACAGTCGAAGTAATCACAGAAAAGGTGCTCTATTTTGACCGAAGGAGAATCGGTTTGGTCTCCGTTTAGACTGAGGTTTATTTGATCAGGAGCCGAGCGGAGGATGAGAAATCGAGGATTTCGGCAGCGTTCCTCTGGAATATTTATACCAGCCGTCTCGGCCTTGTAAATCATTTACTCACCTTCCCCACTCACGTTTGACGTGGAACCTCTGCGAATTAGAGGCGTCGCAATAATAAACTAACCTCCTGCTTAGGCTTTGTCGGATCAGAGGAGGAAGGTCGAGAGCGGCTGAACCTCGAGGGGTCCCTCGGGGGGCCTTACCAAAAGCCCCTAACAGCTTTGTGGGGCCCTTTTAATTGTTATTTCAGTGCCCCCATCCTCTCCCACCTCTGCCGGAGCGTCCGGGCAAACAGAACGGTCCTGATAGCTTCATAATGAGAGGAAGCGTCCGGAGGGAGCAGGCTAGTGACTTCCAAATACATTGCCCTTGTTAGCGGTGTTTGGCGCTCCGCTCCGTTGTTGCAGATGTCGGTAATAGAGTGCTAATAGAGATCCATTACCCTTAGGTTGTGTGTGTGTGAGAAAGGGGGCAAAGAGCCTCATAAGATTACTGACCTCTGCCTCAATTTAAAACTGATTATTTCATTTGATCCAGCCCAAAGGTGACTGCTGCTGCGGCCACAGCAATCTAATCTGTCTTATCTTTCCTTGGTATAATCTAAATTTGGTTTAGCTTCTCATTTTTGTCAAGCTTGTTTTAGAGAATTTTATCTTATAATAATTTTCTTAGCCTGTTTTTCTTTGCTTTATTGTTTGTTTTCTCGAGTTGAATTAGCTTTTCCTTTCCTATCTTAGCTTGTCTTATTTTAGTTGAGTTTAGCCTTTTTTATTGGCCTGATTCTGATTGTATCCGTTTAATTCAGCTCATCTTCTCTTGTTTATGTTTCGTTTTTTCTTAGTTTAGTTTGGTAAAGCATAGTTAAGTTTTTGGTATTTTGTCCATTCTTGGTTTAGCTAATTCAATCTTTTGTCATATTTTAGCTTAGCTTAGCTTTTCCTGTCTAGGTTTAGTTTATCTGTTCCTTTTTGTCTTAGCTTAATTTAGATTATGTTCTCATAATTCAGTTTAGCTTTTCCTTTCCTATTTTAGCTTGTCTTATTTTAGTTGAATTTAGCCTTTTTTTATTGGCTAACTTTTGATCTTATTACTTTAATTAAGCTTATTTTGTTTTCTCAGTGTAATTTGGATTTTTTTTTCTCTTAGCTGAACATTTCTTGTTTATGTTTGTTTCCTCTTTCTTTTTTTTCTTGGGTTAGTTTGACTTTCTTAGTTTAGTTTGGTAAAACATAGTTTAGTTTTTGGTATTTTGTCTTCTTGTGGTTTAGCCTAGTCTATCTTTGTTATATTTTAGCTTATCTTAGCTTTTCTTGTCTTAGTTTAGTTCCTTTTTTATCTTAGCTTAATTTACATTGTGATCTCATAATTTTGTTTTGCTCAGTGTTATTCAATGTAACTTATCATTTTTTATCTTAAGCTAATATTTGACCAGGTTCTCATAAAATGTTTAGTTTTCAGTAGAATCTTATTTTCTTACTCTCTTTTTTGTTAGCTTATCATAATTTTCATTATCATAACTTCTAACATGATTATTATAGCAAAAACATATTTTAAAGGCTTTTAGTTACTTGATTTTAGTCGAGCCTATCTATTCGAGCACTCTGTCCTCCAGCTCTTCTCCCTAAGTAATAATACATTGAAATGTTCTTTGCAGCACACCTAAGTCATAAGAGGTGGTTTATTACCAAACCTTACCTGCAGAACGAGAAGACATGCTAAATAGCACAATCTGGTCTTTTAGCATCGATGCATCAAAAGGATTCAGGACATTCGCTCTCGATTTTATGCCGTTAGAGAACCTTGGTTTAAGATGTTTCCCTTTGTTTTGGCTTAGCAAGATCACTTTAGATTTTATATAAATCTAAATATATCATCGTTTAGGGAATAAATCACCAGTCCATCACTTATTTTGATGCATCTCAGTTTAATTTCTCCCATCTTAGTTTATCTTCTATAGTTTAGCAAAGCCTTATTTTTAGTTTTGGCTACTTTAAGTTACATCTTTGCTTTAACTCTTAGTTTTTTTTCCAATTTCTGTAAAGACAGCAGAGTTTCCCAGTCAGAAAACATGAGTTTAGCCCCAAGAAGGTGATTCCCGGGGAGATCCTAACGCTGTAGATGATCTAACTGAAGTAAGATGTGCATCTCAGATCCTGTGCCAGTGCTTTTCTTTTCCCTATTTCTAAGAGGATCTTAAAGGCAGCTTTCTGTTGGAAGCGAGGAACAGAGAAAAGAACAATAGAATAACAAATTGTACGCTGCCCCGAGGACAGAAGGTAGACAGAAACATAAAATTAATGAGCCCAGAAGAACTTTATCACAAATGAATCGTGTAAATACATTGATCTTTCCTCCCTTCCTTCCCTGCTTAATGATTTCTCCTACCATTTCTACATTGCTGAGTGTAAAAAAACCTGCTCTGTTTTTCACCGGCGCTGCATCTCGGTAAACACTCTTCCTTCTTATCTGCACGCTGCCTTCTCCCTAGGCTATGGAGCAGATTTTTCATTTAGCTAAAAGCTCAGCGAGAGGTCTATGAGAATGATAATCCTACCACGGGACGCAGCTGGCGCTTCCACTGCGCGGATGATTAGTCGGGAACGTTTTGCATTCGACCTGGAGAAATTCTCTCAGTGGGAAGTTTGCATCCGCTTACTGTCTTCTTCTGCAGGCCTCACCCCTCCCTCTTTTACACACACACACTAAAAACAGGCTTTTATTATGGATGATGAGGAAAGAAACGTAGCTTCTACCTCCATCTTCTCAGCCTCTCTCTAAATGCAGTCACTCCTGTCACTTTCCATGATGCTCAGTGACCTTCGTCAAACACATCCCTAATTGCTCCTGACGGGGAATTGGCTCCCCGCCGCTTGGTGAGACGCACTCAACTTTCAGCAGGTACAGGAACGGGACTCCCCCCCCTTAGAAGGTATTAATGCGAACAGGAGGAACGGGTCATGAATGCACTTATCTCATTTGTCTGACAGGTTTTTAACGTTTATTAAAGGCCTCAGCCCTAATTCCCTCAAGCAGGTGTAAGCTTCCGTCGAGGTGTGCGAATTATACCCAATCGAGAAGATACGCTCGTAATATATGACGAACGCCGGCTAAGCCTCTCCAGGTGGAAATTGAATAACTCACGGTTTTCTGGGCGTAATCCAGCCGTGCATTGTCAAAGACAAATAGAGGAGACGCTTTGTTTCCGCCGTGTTTGCGTTTGCTCAACACTTAGCAGGGTAACTGTATTAATGGCATTACACGCCTCTTGAATTGCACAAATAAGGGTGAGGGAAATCTAAACTCTGTTGGGTTTTTTTTTTTTTTGCTTTCTTGTAACACAAACCCTGTAAGGAGAATCCGTTTGGAACGCTTGAAAAAAAGAAGAGAAAATAGAAATCCGACCGACGGCGGCGGCTGTTTTTGAGGAGGAACACATGGTGGTTTGTGCACTTTCGGCGCCCCGGGTCATGTCACAACGGGCCCACAGTGGATGGACAATGTTCACCGATGCAACAAACTCCAAAGGGGTGTTTGTTTTCCTTCAAGCATTTTCCAGCACCTGGCTTTACATCCATCATTATTCCTCAGAAGATAATTTAAGATACGTTTTCTAATTCTTAACCAAATCACTAAAGAGGTCAAATGCTAACCTTTCCGTGCCATAAATAGGATTTATCTTCCATGTCCGATCATTCCTATGGATGGACGTGTTTGTTTTTGCTTCTGCTGCTTCCATTCATTCCCCTGAAACACACCCAGCTGCAGTCAAAACGATCCGTCATCTTTGCACTTTGCAACAAGCGTCTTCTTCAGCGGATCGAAAAATGCAAAGAGACTATTGTTCGTCGCCGCCTCCAGCTCATGTCCGAGGCTGCTTTTGACTTACAGTCCACGCTTGTAGGAAATGGAAAATAGCCCCATTAAAGCCATAATTAGCTGTATAACAGACTAAAATGGATGGACTGTGTGAGTTTGTTCTGCTGGCAGAGCTGGAGACGTCTTCTGTTGTTTGCTTGATAGCTAAGCTATGCTAGCAGAGTTCAAACAAGGATCTTCTTGTGGTTCAACAGATGCTCAGTGGAAGTTTGGGGGTAAATATTCACGTGTCAGGGCTTGGAACCAAAGTTGGGCATGCAAAGCTTCAACTGCACAAACGAGACGAAAATATATGTATGAAAAACTCCTTTCAATTTGATACCGGACTGATTTTTTTGATGGAGTCTAAATCCGTGTTTTTGGGAACAATAGTGTCGCCTTTTATCGTGCTTTTACATAATTATCGTGAGCAGTGCGTCATAATTGTGCACCAGATGAGGCCAGACGTGGTAAATGTGGACGTAAACAACGTCCGAAGCAAGCTGTGTGTAGTGCGAATCGCTTTTGGGGTGTAAGTCGTTAACATGGACGTCGGACATCAATTGCGTTTAGTTAGAAGTGTCAACAGCATTGGCACAGAAATTGTAATGTAAGAAAAATTAAACACCGAGCATCAAAACCAGCTGTCAACGTAGACGATGTTAGCTACTAAGCTAGCTAGCCTTAGCAATCTATTTATTCAAGGCTTTGCGGGTTTCTTCAGAAGTTCTGCATTTAAACACAGTAGCGGCGTTAATTCATAGTTATTGCAATAAGGATTTTTGAAAGTAGATTAAAAACCTGGAGAAACGAAAATAAATGTTTCATGTCACTATATTTAAGATGTGCCACAGCCATGCTGGATTACAAGTTCAGGGTTAATTTCACATTCTGACATCAGGATATTTAGTTTTTATTATTATTTTATTATTTTTCGTTATTTTAGTTTAGATCTAGGTTATTTAACTGAAGCAGAAAAGTCTTATGTTGTGGTTGTTTCCTTAAAAAGTGAATTTGAATACCTGTAAATATCCCTTATTGTTCATAACAGTATTGCTACTATCAGATAGGGATTTTTGGCCCAGATTGTCAAATCGGTTTATCTCTACATCGTATTTTAGTTTATCTTTCTGTAGCAATGTGTTTAACATATTTATGTTTATATTTTCTTAACTTAGATTATTTTAGGCTACATTTGTTAGCTTAGTTTAGTCTTTTACTTAAGATTGTATTTTATATTGTTTAATTTAAGAAGTTTTACTCAACTATGAAAGGAGGCTTGGTAAGTGTTTGGAAATAAATAAACCTAAAGCTTCAGGGGAAGTGTGGTGGCTTCTGATCGTGGACGGCGTAATTAATGAGGACGACCAGAATAAGGTTTGTTTGAAGTGAATCGCTTGAAGGCAGAACCGGAAAACGACCCTTTTTTTGCTCCTGGAGGCCAAATTCAGAGGTCAAACCTGACTCTGAAAAGTTGCTTAAGTTGTATTTATCGTTTAATACGCTCCTCTCAATCTACCCATGACATGCCGTGTTACTTCTTTTTTTTTTAAAGCATGCAGTAAATAATTTAATTCCCACACATTTGCTTTATGAAACCTCTAACCGAGGTTAAGAGCCGGTACCGCAGAACCACGGCGGCTTGTGACGGCGTAACGAATGTTTGACTTCAGGGGGAATTTCAGAGGAGTTCCCCAATCTCTGTAGCTCCATTGTGGTGTGAGGATAAAGAAAGGAGGAAAAACATGTTAGATGAATGCAATCATGTGACCAGAAGTAATGACAACCGTAACCTATTTGTACGAAGATAATTAGGGCGGTGACCTCCAAGCCGAGCAGAAAACATCTCAAAGCTGTCTTTGTCTCTGATGCTTGGATCAAATCTTTTAGTTGCATCTTAAAAAAATATGTGTGATTGGGACGTTTTTGGATACAGGACACGGAGATGATGTGTATTCCTGAAAGATTTCAGTTATTACGTTTCTGCGGGATGTAAGAAAAAGAGCCTTGAGGGCCGTTTATGACCACATTTCACATCATCTCCCTCCTCATTCAGTACCACAGCATAAGGAGAACATTATGACTATTTTCTGATTGAAGCGTCGTTTCGACAGTTCTTCAGGCGATCTTTGACTTACCACAGAGGACAAAGACTTCACTCCTGCTCCTATTCATTTTTAGCCTCATGTTGTTGTTTTTTTCAATCTGTTTGCTATCCTCAGAACAACTGGAAATTTATAAGAGTTAAAAAAACATGAAATGACCTCATCACTAGCAATAACTGTGAGGAGCTGGTGAGATAATCGACTTATTAATTAGGTAACTCACTGATTACTAGGTTAATTGTGCTTAAACTAATAAATGGTGTTATAAAAATCTGCTTGTTTGTGTTTAAGCCTTTTTAGATTTCGCTGTTGCCATTTTCTTTTCTGACGTATGACAATCAAGATATTTTATATTTCTTGTTAAAAGTTCACTAAAACTTTAAACTGAACTCAGAAATGTAAACCATAGGTGATATAAAACAGTAATCCTAATTTTAGATCAGTTTGTGGCTGTTAATTTAGGATAGTTTTCCACAGTAAGTTTAATTAAACACAGTTGTTTTGTGTTTCACATGCATGAAGCTTCGTTCAGACTTTACTGTTAACAAAGCTGAGCTTAGTCTCCAGACTAAACAATTATTTATTCATCCATCCATCGACCCATTTGTCTATTTATTCCTCCACCCATCTATCATTCCATTCACTCATCCATCTGCCCATCCATCACCAAAATATAAAAATTTCTGTCACAACTTTATTACTTATTAAAAATCTGACCTAACTCTTATTGTTTCCCACAAGACTAAGACACATCCTCTCAAAACATCTCTTTTTGTATAACCTCTTGCAAAAGGGTACATTTGTAAACTAAATATTTTCATTTATAAAACCTTTGTCTTAGTCTTTGTTTAAGCATCTGGTTTCTGTGTATATAAGAAATTCCTCTTATGAAACTTGACCTGAGCTCATCAGTTACACAAAGACGCTCCCCAAGCTTTACCCTACTGGCATGTTGAACCTCAACTCGTAGGGGGAAAATTTCCACGTCTTGACGGAGGAGAGACGAGATTAGACGTGGAAAACCTGGCTGCCGTGGCGGTGAGCTCTAAGCGCCCTGGCTCGGCTTCCTCCGCCGTCTCTGCTGTAAGACGGTTGAGCAACGCACCTAGCAGGCAGATCGGAAATTCAAACAGCAAGTGCCAAGATCTTTTTGTGGATTCCCCACTTCCCAAATAGCTTAGGATTATTCTCCTTCTAAGCTAATACCTGGTGAGGAAGTAAAGCCTGAAGGATGGGATTATTTAATGTGGCATTTTTAATGTGTGACATGCTAATCACATCTCAGAACAGGAATACTTCAACCATTTAACTTTCGTCAGGGGAGGAGAGGCAGTTCTGAGGTTAGTAAGCCTTCAAAAGAGAAACCCCACCACCACCGCCACCCTCTTCCCACCACAACCTCAGCAGAAACAGTCTGCAAAATGACAATGACACATTGTCGTGCCTTAGAGGGGAAAAAGAGGAATAAAGACAGCAGAGACTGAGTTACCTCAACTGCATGACTGCAACACCAATTCAAGGACTCATCTCAGTTTTATGATGTTTATTGATTCATTTGAACTCTTCCTTTTAGCTCTGGACAACATGTCACTAATATGTCCCTCAGTATGTGCAATATTCACATAGCAAAGCACAATTTGCTGTGCAATAATTGTTTTCTACAATAATTCAGGATTCCTGAAGTTGGATTTTTCACATTGATGCAATATGTATCCAGTAGGACAGACTCTTACTGCAGTTAAGGCTCACACTGGACACAAATGGAGACTGCAAAACATGCTATAGTTCAAGCAGAATAAAAAGCACAGATTAGAAAGAGGCAAAGTAAGAAAACCGCCCTATTATCAAACCTTATATTGCTATTGGAATATTCACAGATATTATAACCATTGCAAGATTGTCTTGCAGTCCTAATTCCTTCCTTCTATTCTGTTGTTAAGACGATTATTAGTTAGCTGATGGATTTATTCAAATTGCGTTAATTTCTTGTAAAGATTCATTTCACAAACATGAAACGGTGACATGTTTATAAAGATTTTTGTAATCCAACATGTGGGATGGTTTGGCCTGATATTGCAGCATTGGTGTTCCTGGAGGAAAATGTGACAATCAGAAAGCCAAAGAGAAAGTCATGGAGATCCAAAAGGCAAAAGACAACGGCTATGGAAAAGTCCTAGAAAGGACATCTTTTTGGATTGTTTTATAATTTTGTTTTATTTATTCTCTTTCATAAATAGTCCACTCACTATCAGCACTACTCTGTAGAGAACTCTAGAGGCTTTGGGAGATTCCCCGTCCTACGTCTAGAGGTTATGGAAGTGAAATCGGTTTGGGTTTGGCCAAAAAACCTTTGCAATGTGAACTAGGTGGTACCTCTTCTCTGTCCATGTCCTGACTAGTCTGGACATGGAGGCCTGTCCTGTTGTAGCAATCAATGTTCTCTAGACAAAAACTACTACCCAAGACAATGATTTACCTACATTGACTGCACAAATGTTTGCACAATTGAACGTTAGGCTCTTAAAATGCTGCTCCAAACGTCAATCAAGGAGGTGTTGGTGTCATCCTGTGGGGAGGGACCGTTTTACTGGCATCCAGTTCAAATAAACAGATTTAAATGAAATCTGCCACGAAGAATAGGTCAAAGTGAGGCTTTCAAAAGCAAGAATACCAAATGTCAACGATGGTTCACACATCCATGTTTAATGGATGTCTCCACTGTATTTAAAACAACCAATTTAAATAACCTCTACCAAGCCAACTGATCGTTTTAGTGGCTTAGATAATGGATTGTAATTTGGTCTAAAATAATGTTTTTTGAGCTTGCAAACCATCATTGTGTGTAAACTATGCATCACCTCATGGCCTAGTATCACTCACCAACATAAACCTTGCCTGCTGCTGCCTAAATCCACCGTGGATTTGTGGATAAAGGCAAGTTGTTCCTGCTAGATGCTGATTTTAAACAAGTTGCAGGTAGACTGGCCACAATTGTTCCACTCTGAGCATGAACCGGGAATACTGACAGGAACTTCAGATGGATTTGACACCGGGTGAGAAGGGAAGGTTCAGACGCACTCGTCCCTCTATCTCCGTCATCTGTCTGTGATCATTAATGGTTAAACATCTGAAGCGTTGCCATTATATGAGCATGAAAGTTATTAAAACACTCACACACACATACATGCCGAGGCGCTGCCCTCAAGTCTCTCTGTGTTTAAGGATTGCGCTCTGATAGTGGCGAGGAAATCAATGAAGGGCCTGAGAGCAGCCGGTCTGGCAGACTTGACACGCAACAGAGGAAGGTAAATTATTGGAACTTTAATTACTTTGATCCGTCATGCATTGTAGCATTGTGTCAGGGAAGTCAATGCCATGACAGACGCCGAACAAAGGCCAGCGCCGCATTTTCATAACATCTTCACTCCCTTTTCCTAATGCCTGATTAAAGCCATGGTGTCGAGGTCCACAAGCCCCCCAGCCTCTGTTTTTTTTTTTTACCCCCCTTCCTTCAGCCTCCATGCACTGATTTAGAAACTCATTTTGAAAGCTCTGTTTACCCAAGTCATTACTGAAGTCAGGGACTGAATGCCAGTCCATTATGGGCATCTGCACCACGGCTTTACAAAACAAGCACAATGCAGCGTCCTATCGCCATTATCACATTGTTTGACCGTAATGTATCGCTGTTTCTTTTCACCCATAAATACAAGTCCGTGTATTCAGCTAAATTAAGAAGGATTTGCCTCCACAATGAAGCCTGTCCTTTTCTGAGTGGAGACACAGGACCACAATGACCGAAACACCCACAAAGAAAATGAGCAGGAATGAAAAACTCCTTTTTTAATCATCAAAGAGGGTGCAAAATTACTCCTTCCACCCCCCATTTCATGAATATTCCCACACTTAGCGTCAGGGATGAATCTGCAGGATTGTTCTCAGAGCTGATAAATACCAAGCATGTGTGGTAATTTAGAAATGCACATTAATCTCCAGTCGTGTCCAGAGATGGGGGGGCTAGGTAACTGATATTCAGTAAATGAACAACCCCCCCAACACACACGCTACCCTTCCTGGAAAAATTGGTCAAAATGCAATATGTGAGCTGAACAGGAAAGGCTTTGTTTTAATTAAGTGTGGATAAGTAGTTGGTGTGGAAAGTAAAAACAACAGCTCAGAAATTGTCAGCCGTCATCAAGCAAGGACCGCCACTCTTTGCTAGGGTCTTAATTCATTAGTGGATCAAGGATTTGCTAACTTCAGACCTAATCATCCCCTAACAATCCCACTGATGGTCTATATTCCTGTCTCCAAGCCGTTTCTCTTGCATTGTGCTCTGCAGTTCGGGATAATCCGGCACAATGTCACCAAACGGGCTCCTGAAGGACAGCAATGACGTTGATATCTGGTTTCCATGTGTGTTTTCTGCTGGCAAATGATGACAGATGGCCAAGAAATGACAGGAAGCAAAAAGAAATGGAGAAATTGAAACAAAGGAAGGCATATTTCACTTTTTATTGCTGCTGTATTTAGTTAAAGTTCCCAAGGACGTTACAAAATTCTTTATTTTCTCTTCACAGTTTTACTTGATAGAGGCAGATCGTTCACTTTATCTGTTCCCTCAACCATGAAAACATGTCAGCTGTAGATCTGAGGAAAATGTCAGGAGTTTAAAGGTACTTGTACCACAATATGCCAACCACAAAACATCGAACAGTGTGATGCTGTCACCACAGTCAGGTTGGCATGTTTGAATTTAGAGCATGCTTACCAGAAATCAGGATGGAACCGACCCAAGCTGTACCTCCGTTATTGGGTATATTTTTTTATACCCTGACGTATTCATGAGAGAGCGTTTCCACTAGTAGTAGGACTCTTGCTTGCCAGGTAAGAGTGTGACCACAAACGTGTTGCACTACTATTTCTTGTGCTTCTCTCAGGCAGTGATAAACTTTCAACTGAAGGGGGTTCAGGAACAGTACTGTTCGGTAATATCCACGGGTTTCACAGTAGAAACAGTCAGTTTGAACAAGTTCTGATGTATTTTTTGGCTAATACAACATTTAGCCAGAATCTTAAGGCAGTTAAAAAGCAGATCTCGGTCTCTGGTGATGCTGTCAGGCTTTTGTTGCGAATAGAAGAAAAACTCAAAGCGACCTGCATATGCGGAAAAAGAATGAAGACGTCACAAAGCCATGCAAACTTTACAGAAATAACAATGGATGCCGTCGTGTGGATGGATTTTAAAGTTGTACGATCATAACGAGATGAAGGAAACCGATAAAAAAGAAAGATATGTTTCGCACAAATGGCTTCAGACATCGTTTACTTCCAGATTTACCATGTCTGGCATCTTGTGGTGCAGAATTATGACGCATGACTAGTAGTTTTAACTTTAAAAACTATGGGGTACGTATCCGATTAGGTAGCACGTTTGAAAGTTGCACAAGTTGAATTTTTTTGTGTGAAAAGATCGGAATTGGGAGTGCCCTGAAAAGTCGGATATGGGTCATATTTACTTGCCGTGTAAAAGCAGCAAGAACCTAATTGAAAGGGAGGAAAGAAAACCCTCATTTATTGGAACAGATAACCTCGCATTGCCATTCATTATTTTGGGTCGTTTAAAAGCAGTTAAAAAGGCCATATTTTATAGTTCCCCAATAAGTCAAACTCACTGAAAAAGATAACAGATGCATCTTGAAAACATGCTAATATGTTTGGGTCAACCAACAGTCAGCCAGACATGGAAAAGTAAGACTATTAGACTTCAGAAACTATTGAACCCCAAACTGTGAGTGAACAGTAAAAAGTAAACGTCATTTCTCAGAGTGAAACTTGTAAAGATGCTCAAAAGACAGAAAAAAAAATCATAGTTCTCTCTTAATTTGTATTGATGGCCTGAAAGAAACCAGCATGGTTTGCAGTTCTTTATGGGTGGGGGGAGATGTTTAAGTGGAGATTAATTCAAATTTTTGCTTGCTCAGTACTTGTAAAACTAAAGCAATTTATATTCCTTTTTCTAACGATCCCCCCTTTCTCTGATTGCGGTAATGTAATCTAATTGTAATTATGATACTATCTGGATCATGCAGACCTTAACATGATTGGAGCTACTCATTGCATTAAAAACTAATTTTTGAATAATGATGAAAGGAGCACTGGAAAATGTGGAAGTATTACATTTTTTCTTTATCTCTGTTTTGTGGGGGAATCTTGTTCTGCCTCTCATCTTCACCCCCCTCCCTCCATCGGCCTACAGTCACGGTGTAAATGACAAGGAGGGTATTTTGAGAGTGGCGGAAGGGGGGAAGGGGCAGGGGGGGAAATGGACCACCCCAATTAAACGTATCGGGTGGATCAGTTGCTGCAGGATAGCAGCCCGGTGCTGCGAGTTCACTGTCGTCCCACGAGGTTTAGTTTATCATTTGCCTCCTACGCCATGCGGTACGCCTCGAACATAATGCCCCGTTCACCTCAGCCAATCCGAGCGGAGGTGGGGGGGGCTGGGCTTCTCCTGCTGATGATAAGAGGAGAGTTTAAACATTTATACAAAGTGCTGGTGACGACAGAACTGGTTGTCTCTGTTTGATGTGACGGAAAGGAAATTTAATCGGAAACCAAAATGTCCCTCATATTAAAAGTACATCAGAGTCAGTAGGTAACCCTTTCACTGCCAAAGAGTCTGTGCTTCTTACATAGTTTACACACTGACCGTATGTTTCTACATTCAAAGTTTGTGCTGGCTTAAAAATTAAACGTCTTTCCACATGCTAAACTACATTTATCAAGTAAAAACTACCACTCTATAGTCTCATTTTTGTACTTTCCTTCTGCCAAGACATACAAGAGAATCTTTTTTTGTATTTCTAGTTGTACATTTTAATATCTATTTTAAATATACCCAAAGTTTTCAGAGTAAGCGTGATTTGTGAATAATGTAAGGTACTAAGTGTTGTAACCCCCTCTTTAGATCATAGCCTCTTTGCACTGAGGTCATAGTCCTTCTTTAGTACCTTGCAATGGCAGCTAAGAGATAATGGATATAAAATAACATCCATCGATTATTCTTTCCTTAATTGTGTTTTGAGGAAAACCTGACCTGAGATGCTGGAGCCACTCGCCCGTCTCGGTGGCTTTAGTCTGAGCTTATCACCTTGACTCTGAGGAGACTTAACACGCCCTGCAAAGGAAACTAATTATTGCTGCTTGTATCTATAATCTTGTTCCTTTAATCATTACCCAAAGCTTGTGACCATAGATGAGAGTAGAAACATTAGAGTAAGCTCTCTAGTATTGGAAACGATCCTCAATCCAACCTGTCTATCAATTTTCCCTCGTTTATGACATACTTAGGTAGTCACTTTCCCTCGACCCAGAAAAGGCCTTCTACCTTTTTCCAGTTTGAGACTTTAGTGTGAGACTTGGAGCCAACAGAACATCATCTGCAAAAAGCAGGTACCCGATTCTGAGGCCAGCAAATCAGATCCCCCTCAGCGTTATGTGTCTATTAACTTAATCTGTGACAGAATGCAACCTTAACTCACTAACCTTTCACTATGATTTGCACTCCTTTAAGTAAAAATAAACTAATATCTTGGATTGCAATAATCCCAAACTCAAAATACAGCGTTCAAACTGTTTTATTCTACAAGTTTAGCGCCTAAGAAATAAAATCAAATGAAAAATGATTTGCCCAAACAAAACATTAAAACCCATTTCACCTTAATATTTTAGATGTTCAGCTTGTCTTCACACATTCTGCAGTTTTGGCTCAGGCTTATATCGTATCCTGCTGACATACATAGTTCTGCTTGTAAAAGCCTCACCATACATGCAGTAAATTACTGAACAATCTGTCCTGGCTGCAGTCCAGACCCACTCCAGCACAGCTTTAGCACTAAAAGGATCAGGAAGGTGCTGCACCTGCAAGCCACATCCAAACATAAACCTCATGGTTAAGGATCATTCTTATCAGAATATGACTCTTGTGAAATCTTATTTGAGGCCTCCAAAGTGAGCCTTTTTTTCAGTGGCAGTGAAATGCAGACACAAGGCAGAGGAGAGGGAGGCACTGATAACGCCACAGCTTTCCTGCTGCTGAAGGTAAATCACTTAACGTATGAAATGAGGTGGCACCAGACACTCTGATAGCCTCCTCGGCGCATCCAGACACCTTAAAATATGTTGTTTACCTGCAAATGTCCACATCTCAAAACAGGCACAGTTCATATTTATGGAACAAATTTTTAAGCTAAGGACTGGAAAATGCAGTCAGCCTTGTCAAAAAAAATAAAAATAAAATAACGTTAACAGGAAATTAGTTGCACAGATACATGGTCACCATGTGGATCCAAAACCTAGAGCTGCAGACTTCACCTTACAGTAGCTGGAAGTGAAGTCAAATCACCTGACCTAATTTCTGCAATCATTGATTCAAGAAGTAGTTCCTGCTGCTTATAATAAATAAATACTAATAGTTTTCATTTAGTTAACATAATTTTTATGGTGCTTAAACATGAAGTTCAGGTCGAGGGTTTCCTCTCTCTCTCTACTCACTATTGCCATGAATGTCATGATAATTTAGGACCTTCAGGGATGTAGTGGATCTGGTGAATATTTGATATTGTTGTGCTAAATATTTTTTTAAAAAGGACTATTTTAATTGCCACAATTCTTTAATACATTTTAAGAAATGTAAAGTTGTATTTTTCATGCTGAACAATATTTAGCCAGTAGGACGGAGCTAAAGTTCACAAAGGGTACAAAGCACAGATTAAAAAATACATATCAGAATATCTGCCAGTCTATTGCAAAATGTTATCATATTGTGCATCCCTAGATGATAAATATTGATTTTAAAAACAACATTTAGACCTTAGTTAATCCAAAGAAAGACGTTAATCCTGTATGGAGTTCCTTCACTTTCACTGCCAATGACTCCGATATGTGGCGAGAAACAGCAAACAACAACAAAAATGTTACTTGAAAGACATTTTCAAAACAAGCCCACTTTTATTTAATGGAAAGTGCCCGACCGAGGAGGAACAAAAGAACTGCTGTTATCTTAACAACATGCTTTAGACTGTTTTATTTTAGCGGAGAATCTGGGAAAATCCCTCTTCATTGTAATGAATGCAACTCAATGTTCTATATAATCTGCTTTTTTCATCTCGCAGGTTCACTGTTTCCTTAGATGTTTGTTTCCATTGAGCATAAATATGTTCCAGCTGTGGCTGCTCGACTTTTAGAGTAGCGGCTGCTCTCTCTGTCGGCACCTTCTCAGTCCACAATGTGATGACAATGTTGGGGTGTTGTGGAACAAATCATCCATGGAAGCAGAGAATCTACCAGTCTCAATCATGCCGTATCTGTTCGTTCACATGATTTATACCATTGCTTGTTTTTACCACTTTGCTTTCCTGTAACGCAAGGATGGTTAGCAGACGTCATTGTACATTTGCAGGTGGCTGTCTCGTAGTTTGATTTCCTCTTGAGGCCTTGGTCAGAAAAAAAGGGTTGTTTACTCAAGCAGAAGCCGAGATATGTTGTTGCCTTGTTTCACCTGATCAGCACCTTACTGCAGCAACCGGGTGCATCAAAAGATCCAAACTATCTTTACCATCGCTAAAGGATATCAAATACTGGCCCATCTTTTTTCCCTCTAACCCTAGAAGTCCATCTGTGCACAGTGTTTTTTTATTTCTGTCTGTGCAACAGTTCACTCAGCCATGGCAAATGTGCAGATCTGCAGCTTTTTTCCTGCTCTCCTGATGCCTTGCTTCCTGCCCCCTTTGCCACCTGGGTGCCCGAGTGGCTCCGAGGCGAGGATGTGCAGGATGTGGGAAGCGCTGTGCATCTGAGTTCATCCGCTGGAGGCATCAGCCATATTTCAGTGTAATATGAGAGACTTGAGGCAAAAACACTGACCTCCTTGTTTCTGGGATCAGTGTCGGACGTCACTTTTTTAGACCCTCACCTCATTTCAGATTTCTCGTCTTTCCTGAAAGGTTGCGTTGATTCATCACCTCCAGGTAAAACCATCTGAAAGCGTCAGTGCCATTACACCCTGATTGGAGGTGTGTCAACCCCGGCCTTAACATATAGACCTTAACATAATCTCCTGCCACCGTGAAGAAGCTTCCACCTCATGAATGAGTTGAGTTCAGACAGCGGTGCCGGAGCCGTAGGTGTAATTTACTGATGATACCAATCTGAGCTCATTGTGCTTCCTTAAGTACCCGGGAATTAGTTTCTGAGGAGCTGCGGTGAGAGGTTTTATTCAGCGTGGAAGGAGAGCCGGAGCCTTGATGAAACCGGATGATCAGGTTCCGTCTCTCTTAAGTCTCGAGGGTTATTTTTTTTTTCTCCTGGGATCAAAGACTCGATGATTGGACTCCGGACGAGAGAAAGGAAGCTCACTTAAGCGCTTGTCTGAGTGAGCCACACCAGTCACTTCATATCTACTAATAAACCTGAGCTCAGCACACTTAAGTCCACTACTGTGCAATAATTTGTTGCAATGTCAGTGTGAGGGTAAACATTTGGGTAATATCTATATATCTTATTTAATACATACAAATTATGGGTATATTTATGCAATTATTGTTTAAAATTTACCAAAAGTTTTTTTTTTTTTTTTTGCCTTCCAGGTGTCTCATAGAAACAATATCCTTCAGGTAATCATGTACCTTTTTATCTGGTTTAAGTTTATAGCTCACTGGTATTTACGTTGTTCCTGTTAAAATACAATTTTCACTTGGAAAACGTTTACCAAAGACATGGTACAGATTTACCAATCGATAAATGTCACATACTTTAAATAAGTAAATAAAAAGCAGCAAAAGGATGCGAAAAATACAAAACCCAGAAACAGATAACAGCAACGTCCTAAAACCTTGACAGACAACACATTGAGTAAGACTTCAGGCTTGTGTTTTAGTAAAAACACAAGCCCTTAAAACAAATTTTACTTTGTTTTAACTTTTGATGATATGAAGACAATTTAAAGTGAGTTTAGGGGCCCTGGAGTCAGGTAAAATCATTGGTAGAAAAGCCAGACGGCCACGAATTGAGTAGAAAACCCCACTGGTCTCCTAGCAATATCAACCCCCCCATTTGTAGCCCTAGTCTGCCTCTTCCTCAACATGTCAGGAACCTTTGCCCCCCTCTGGCTCCAGGAGGAGCAGGGGAAGTTTCCCTGGGTGTGTTTTACACCTCTGCTGCTTCCTGATTGGCTAAGGCCTTCAGCTGGCTGTCAGCCACCTCCCTTAAGGGAACTCTGCTGATCTGGAGGAAGAGGAAAAAGAAAAACACAGAATTAGGGGGGAAAGGAAAATCAATTTTGAGCTCACACGCCCCACTGGGTGCCAAAGCTACTTCGGGGATACTGAAGGGATGTCTGAGCTGACAGGATCTGACTTCCAGAGGTAGAGAGGTGACAAAGTCTATCAGGAGTGGAGGGCAGCGGGAAGGCCTGGGAGGGCTAACCTGTTCTCTGAGATGGCTGACCTGGCGCCGTATTGAACCGATTCATCTCTCAACACCGCCAAAGGTGGCACCGGGGAATCAGAGACGCAAAGAAAGTTGTTACAACGAAAAAGAGAGAGAGAAGAGGAAGGGGAGGGAAAAAAAGAGAACAATGTGGCAGAATTCAGGGGTGTAAATGATGAATTACTTTTCATCAAGTGAGGGGAAACATACTCCGGAACAATCCAGAAAACGGAGCAGGGAGACTGACCTCGTGCTTCAGAGCAGCCAATATCTTCATTCAAGAAGACAACCATGAAATTACACAGAAAATGGGATTGTCATGAGCGGGCCCTTGAAAATCTTGCTGTACAGTCATTATTGCGCTGGAGAGAGCCTTCATCCACACATCATAACCCTGTAAGGGAAGGGAAGCAGGGTGTGCGTCCGCCGGGACAGCAGCTCTGAAAATGAACAGGTCGGGGTTAGTTTAATGAAAAGAAAATTTCCCTGTTTTCTCACCTCAGAAAAACTCCCCGTACAAGTCCGGAGTTAAAACATCTTGTTCAGGTCCAAATCCATCCACAGAGGAGCACTAACAAATGTTGGAGAGGCAGCACAATTAAAGAGCTCATGTTGAAGACAGTACTTACAAAAAAAAAAGGTATCAGGGGCAGAAGCACGCACGGTGAACACGTCTGCTAATGAGCAATCGGATAATAATAATTATGATAATTAAGTGGATAAAAAAACAACACAAGATGTTCAGGATATTCTCTTATAGGGAGGTTATTAACACATATTACAATCCATTTTTTATTGTTCTCAGGTTAAAAAATATTATGTCAATAACAAATATGCTTTAAAATATGTGTTAGTGTTTGTACACCAATGTCAATATAATACTATATGAGAGCCATCATGAAGATCAAGGAACAAAGGACAAAGGTCAGGTAGAAAGTTTTGAGGTACCAAAGGTCTTAGCACAGGCTGTGCAAGGAGATCTGAGAGTTTCATTGGAGCTTGTCTTGCAAATAATTTATTTTAGGCTTTCATTCTTTTTGAGAAAGCGGACCAAACACTGATTTATTTGTTGAAGACAAAGACCAATCCAAACTTGAAAGGATCAGTCAGGTTTCAGCCACGACTTAGCTAAAACTTAGAGGGGTCAGCTGACCATAGTGGGGAAATGTTGGGCTGAAGCCAGTCAGACAAATATACAGGAACCGAAACTTTTTAAAACCACTAAATCAAATTAGTAATCTAAAAGATAATAATTAAATATCATCCATATCTCATATTTTCTCTCCCAGCTAGGAGACGGGACCAATGCTATTTGCGGCAATTGCTGCCATAATAGGGACGGCCCCCTTTTTATATCTCAGTAGTTGTTCTTGAAGCATAAAGCTGTGCACAACTTTTAAGATGCTTTCAGAATCATTTGCTTTATTAAGTAGAAACAAGCATTTATATTACATTCTCCATGTTTTCTACTAGCTTAGAACACATGATATACCTGGAAACATCTGACCAATAAACAGACTGAATGTTCTAGCCGGGTTTGTATCGACAGGTTCTGGTTCGCTTAAGTGAAAAGAAATCTAATGACTGAAAAATGTTTATCTTTTAACCAACTCATCAATTAATTCCTACTAAAGTAAATTAACTATATGTGTTAAAAACACCCTTAAACAGTTTTACAGAATGTCAAGTTATCAAAAAGCTGTAATTCACTGTAATTTCTTGGTAGATTGAAGGACAGTGTGAGGTTCTGCATTCAGGACAACAGACGGATTGTTCTCAGCATGAATATTGTGTTTCATTTGAGTAAGGCTGGAAAGTTTAGAGGGAAAGTGGCAACTGTCTGCGTTTGGGGAGAGGGTTATCTCAGAATGCCTCTTCCTCTGAATGCTGACTTCTCTCTCTGAGCACAGAATTAACGAGACGGAGGAAAAAAAAAATAGGACTTCTTAGCACACAAGCAAAGTGTCCGTGGAAAGTATTTTTGAAGGATCTGTAATTTTCCAAGTGCTCTGCATT
This sequence comes from Orestias chungarensis, assembly GCA_032876305.1. Lineage (NCBI taxonomy): Eukaryota > Metazoa > Chordata > Actinopteri > Cyprinodontiformes > Cyprinodontidae > Orestias > Orestias chungarensis. Next base: position 629,195 of record JAVLVB010000456.1, on the reverse strand, counting down.
TAAATGTCCCTTTTATTCCTAAACAGCCCTAAGACACTTTTCAAACTGCTCGATTCACATAATTAGATGGGGCCGACAGATGACTCTCTTCCTGTGCCACGGAGCCATTAGAAAGGGGGTCATTCTCCTCGCAGAATGGCTACTGTTCTCGCTTGTCATTAATTTGCCACTTCAAAAGCAGAAAGAGCATGTGACGCCACCGACAAATGAAATAAGTTACACTCATCTCAAACGGCCATTAGAGCTGCAAACTTCTCAGCTCCAATCACACTCACTTTTTAAGTCTCTTTGGAGCGTCGCTCGTGTTCTCTGGTTCATGTCAGAATAAAGCAGCCATGGAAATCAAACAGCGGCATCCTGTCCCCACTGAAACCCACAGGAGTAATTCCTCTTATTGGCAGTGCTTTTGCAGGGATGCCCACAAAGTCAGACTGCATGTTTCCAGAGGTCGCTTTAAAAAGAGTCTCCCAAAGATTTCTTCTGGTTTTGCTTTTTTGCTCACTTAACTGTTTCAGATTCTCTGTCTACTATTAACACTCAAGACGATACAAAGAGCAGCTGCCAAAGGTTGGTTACCCTTATAAATGGAATTTGAAATCGAACAATCGAGTCTAGTGGCTGAAATGCAAAGATGCCGGTGGACATTCAGAGTTTAGATGGGTGAAAATGTGAAAATTCAAGCTAAATCTCCAGATCAAGCTGTCTTTCTTTGAAGTCCCAAGACCATACCCACAAAAGACTTGATTAGACGTTTTGATCTCATTTGAGATGATCTGCAGTCAAGATGTTGTGTGTTTTTACAGTAGAGAGCCAGAGTACCTTTATATCAGACAATTTATAATGCACTTTGCTTCACTTGATTTTATTGTCCCTTCGGGGAAATTTTTGCCTCGCAGCTGCCATTAAAAATACAACAGAAGACGTGCTTCAAACAACTTATATGAAGGCATAGAGCTGCATAATAACACATTTGCTCATTACACACTGATTAAAATACAAGAAAATTTTCACTACATTTTAAGTCTTAATGCAAAGGATGTTTCAGATCATCTTTAAGTCCACTGGCTTGGACTAAAATGATATGAAACACCAGGATACCGGTAAGATTTATATTTAAAACCGCAGCAGACAGCAGTGTCCTCCTCCTCCTCTTCCTTTTTAGTTGTAATTTGTGAAACATGTGAAGCACAATGCCCTTCTGTCCTGAGCAACAATTTTATCAGCGACCCCTCCCCACATATCTACACACGACTCTTTGTCTGGTCCCCGCCGAGGCCTGAGCTCCCAGGCCTGCCAATGTTTCCTTTTCCTCCCTGAGATGTTTGAAATGCTATCAAAGAGCTGGCGTCTTCATCAAAGCGTCACACTTTAAAGACTTCCACCTTAGCCGTTGGAGCCCAAGTCCCCCTCAAACTCCCGCCTCAAATGCCTTGTCTCTCTTTAATCTGGCAGGGTTTTGGCAGTCGAAGGTAAATAAGTGTGAAGTGGGACATGTGTTTTCCATCGTTTTTCTTTGTCACACATGTTCTCCGTTCTCCCTGATTAACATTCCACCTACCTTAGCCACCCCCCACCCCCCCCCGCTGTTCTAGCCGCACATAGGGACTTCTTGCGCAGGTTGACCAGCCAAACACCGCTCCCTGGCCACCAGGAATTACACAGCCTTAAGTTCTTGTCCATCTGAGATCCATTCAGCTCATCAGCTAACCATTCTGGCCATTGGATTTTATCTTAGTCAGTTGCTGGACAGTAGAAATTATTTAAAAATAGGCAAACAAGTGGACTTTTTGTCTTGAATGTATCAGAATGCAGGGGATTAAAAAACTCCCCCCTTTCCTTTGTAAATCAGGTGAAATTCCTCAGATTGTTCTGATACAAGCAGGAGAATGTGGCTAAAGAGGTCGGGCCATCTGGGGATCACACGGGGAATTCACAGCTAGGGGCATCTGCACCCATTTGATGTGCAACCCCTCACCGCCCGACTCCCTGGTCACCCCAAGCAATATTCCTCTGAAGCAGACGGCTGGAGATTTCCCCTCCGCCACCCGACTCGCCTTCGGGCGCTGGAGGTTGGCAGCGGCGCAGCAGTTGTTCTGCTTACCTTCCACTCCAAGAGACTTCTCCAAATGCCGCTTAGTGTTTACCTATTTATTTCATCATTTGTTTTGGCATGCCTGTCACATTTGAGGCTGTCTGGGTAACTATCCCCCAAAAAAAGCTCTTGACGGACGTGTGCTGCGTTTCATGATGATAGGCTGTTATTTTTAAATGGCACTGATGCAATTACTCCTGCTCTGTAGAAGTACTGCAGTTCAGCAGCACTGACAGGGAGACTCAGTTTAATATAAACGAGGATCGTTTTAATGTTCTCTAAAATTCACATCAAGTTCCTCAGTAAAAAGAAAGTTCACCCCCCTTTCAAAAGGTTAATTATTTTTATCAGGTTCTAAAAATATTTAGGGATCAAGTTTACAAAAAGGAAATTTCTGTATTATTATTTAAAGAGCAAGAAAGAAATGTTGCATCTAAAAAACTAACCACGTCCCCTTTCTCGCTTATATAGATTGTAAAGTGAAAAGTAGAACCCGTGTGTTTCCAATCAAATACGTCACATAAACAAGTGATCAGCTGGAGTTTACAATTGCATGTTTGCACAATAGAAAAGCAGAGAGATGTCAGCACTGTCCTAAGAGAAGCAACTGAAGCTGCCCACCAAGCTGAGAAGGGTTGCAAAAATATTTCCAAACAATGAGAAGTACTTGAGCATACTTTTGTCAATATGACAAGGATAAAGGTTTATGCTTTTATCCACAAAGAGCACAGTAAGAAACTCGTTGGGAAATGGTTTTCAAATCAAACGGCTTAGAATGTGACACCGAGCTGATAATGTTAAATACATGTAAGAGCATGACAAATAAAAAAATATAGAAACTTGTGTGACACATTAAACAAAGCAATCTAAGGAGATTTAGAGCAACAAATACATCAGAAATTGTTTGGTTTAATGGCCTTATACACTATTTGCTTTTATTTTGATTTCACAAAGCTAAAAGGTAAACTATTTCTTTGTCTTGCTCCATTGATGCTCTACTGAAACTGTGGTAAAGCAAAAAATGTTCATGGTAAAACTCATGAGAGCTCAACCGTCCGAAGCCTTAGTCCACGAGGTTCAAGGAAAATCCACAGTATCACTTTGAAGGATTCAATTTTGAAAAAACCGCAGTTACCAATTTGGAAGTGAAAGTTTTGGGCAGGACAGATGTAAAGAAACTAGAGGAAATGTTAGAATAAGGGTGACCTAACCTTTTTGTCAGATGGGTCCACATTGTCAATTCAAAGGTACCTACTGCTCTGTCACACCCCAGCTGTGCAAAGAACATGTCAGCACAACTTTGTCTCACTTATCCAGGTGTGATCAAAGTAAAGGGGACAATTTTAAGCACCATGTTTCTTGAAAGCCAAATTGGGAATACCAGCACCGACAACTCATGTAAACTTTGAAGCACAGTGGTGGTGGTGTGGTGATGTGGGCTTATTTTGTAGCCACATTGCCTATGCATGAAGTCAGAAAAGTTCCTGTCAAGCATAGGGGTGGAGGGGTCATGATGTGGGCAACAGTAGCTTTAGCTCTAATGATCTTGGAGCATTGTTGGGCTAAAATAGTTGATGCTGATAAAGGTGGTACCATAAGGTGTAGAACCAAGGCGTGTGCTTACTTTTTTATAAACAGCTCAGATTTGTAGCATTTATAAAATCATTGCCGTTGTCTTTGTTTGCTTCAGTTTTGATAACCGGATGAAACCTTTTATAGAGGATTTATTTACCTACTATTCATATAGCAAGTCTTTCCCAACGTTTGAGTTGTGTCGGATTGACCCAGCAACCACATTTAGCTGATGTCTTTTCCAACAGAACCTCTTTAGTAGTGAACGGGGAACGTCCTTCATCAGGTCATTACAATCAAAGTGCGTTTGGATGTGGGCTACAGCTCCCTCCTCCCGAGAGCTTACCTCCATATTCCGAGTCCTTGTACCTTGGCAAGCAGGTCCGGCCATATGGCAGAACTAAACGTCGATTATGAGCCAATCTCATATATCACACACATATTTGATAAAGCTGGATATTCATCACTCGTGTAGCACTTTGTGTTGTTTTTTGGGTTTTTTCCATTTCCACGCGCTGACTGCAAAGTACTGACAGATTTATTGCCTATCTACAGCGTCACTGATCCAGAAATATCAGATGTGCCCCAGGATCGTGCCAACTCCCCGTCTTTTTGTCATTGAGGCCCAAATATTACACGCTGGTTTCAGACGTGAGCGATTCTCGGAGCATCGCTTTGATTCTTCAAGTTAAATCACTGATTACCACTGTTGGGAAACATACTTGCAGTTCAATCCCAACCATGTTTATTGTTTTATCTTAAGCAAACTAAGTTCTTGGTTCTTTTTAGATGTGCTACCTTTAGTGCATTGCTTGATTATGAGCGAAGCATTGGATTTTAGGGTGTATTATTGGGATGTTATGTAACAGAACTTGTTCATAATTGTACAGTAAAAGGAAAATTCAACATAGTTCTTAAATATCACTGCCTAAAAAATGAAATTACTAAGAACTACCTTGACATACACATCCACCAAAACTCACTGGAGAGGCTTAATCACTAAGCACGGATTCTAAAACGCGTTTGAGAACAAGAACAGGCTCAGAATCGCGTTGGTGGAAACGGCCTACTTATTTGTGGCACATTCAGGCCTAGCTGGTTCATTTCTTTGCTGTTTAAAATCTTAAAATGATCTCAAGTAGGCAGATTAAAGAAGGAGTTTTGAGTATTTTTCTCTGCTGGTTTGCATAAAAACAACAAATAGTAAAATAGCATATCAGTGTTTATGAAAGCAGCTTGGACCAAATGCGCCAGGATGAAAAACGAGTAGGTGTTGTGAATTTTTAGTCATGCACCGTTTTTCAAATATAATCTAAGATATGCAGCAGTCTGCACATATATATGAGAGCACATGTTATCGTCTGTCATGTCATAATGATCAAAAAGCCTAATGAGTGACACGGATGTGATGATTACCTATGTGCATGTCTTTGTAGGAGCAGCAGAGAGGCTGCCGCGGTGCTGCAGTTTATTAATTCAGCTCTTAATTAGTCATAATTTTATACAACTAATTTGCTCAGGACGCATTAAATAAACATAGACGTCTAATTAGAATATTGTGTTAAACTTGTTGGATGGAGCGCAGGCGAGCCGTGTTCATTACCAGGCGAATACCTCAGCTACTGATACCGCCTTGAGCGGAACAGAGTCAGACTGATTTGCATACACAAATACTCCCCGTTCTGTGTACGTATGAAGATTTTACATTAATAGTACACGCTGTAATACCTGGAGAAGACGGGGATAATGTGGAGGTCAAAGGTTAAACCACCAGTTCATTAACTATGTTTAATTCTGGGACACTATGAGGGATTATGATTGTACTCTACGGTTGTCTGTCTGTTAATTAAGTTTATTGTAGTCTTGAAAAGTCTGGAGAACAATCTTACTCTCAATCAGGTTATATTCTATTCAGCATGTGTTCATCTGTTTATCCACTCATCCATCCATTCGTTCATCTATACATCCATGCACCCATGCTACTATGTTTCATCCACCCATGAGGATAATATCCATTAATTCATTGTCTTCATCTTCTATTTGTTTCTCCATCCATTCCACTTGTTTTAACTTCTCATCCTTACATGTATCGATCATAATATGTTCTTTCCATCATGTACTCATCCATTCATCTATCACCAACCCATCAGTCCATCCATCTACCAAACACAAATATCTATCCATTCATCCAGCTGTGTATTAATTTCTTCATCTTTCCATCCATCTATCTGTTTATGTCATTAAACCCCCGTATTTTTTTCTATATCTTTCCATCCCTCCATCAGATTTAATATCTGATGGAGCTCCTCAGTGGCAAAAAAATGTCTGCTATCTGCGGTTGAAAACCCCAAATTTAGGTTTGGGAAAGCAAGGATTGTGGATTTGAAAAATATGTATTAAACCCAGTTTGTATATTTACAAGAAATCAAGATGCTTGCAACAAAATAATATAAGTTTGTCTTATGGTTAGACTTATTCTTTCTTTCTTTCTTTCTTGCTCGGCACACCAGGACTCAGATCAGATAAAGACCACACCATTCGATCTACCTGCAGTCGCAGAGATGTTTTGCAGCCGGTGGCAATAATCAGCAGGCACCAGCCGCCGGGCAGCGGTGCAGGCGATGGCAGGGCGGCGCATTAATGAAATGTTAATGGCAGATTTAAGACCAAAATAGCCAGAACTCCTGCGCGAGTTCATTAGCATCGCTGCGACACGCTGAGGCAAATGATAACACGAACAACACCTCCCCCTCCATCCGAGACCACATGGGCACAGATAGCATGCAGGTAGATGGTTTTGGCGTTGAGGAAGGGGGTTGGACACAACCCCCCAATGATTGGCCTGACCTCTGAATGCTGGATGCTGGGAGGGAGGGTCAGCAAATGATTTACAAGTGAAACGCAGGGGCCAAAGCTCGACTAAATGGGTCTCCATTTGATTGATGGAAGAGATGAGGGGCACATTTAGGTTCTGTTGTTCTGGTCGGTCAAGTTGTGTTTTGTTAGTTTAAAGGGGAATGCGGCCAATTTTATATTTTTAAAAGGCTATGGGACAAGCTATGTGATAACACAGTGAAATTCAAGCATAAACTAATAATATAAGACTTGTATGCTAATGTTTACTACCCAGGCTCAAAGTAAGTAGTTAGTTCTTAACACAGGTAAACCTTAAAGCATTAAAATGAAAAATCCAGTTAACTGTGGTAGGAGCACAGATGTATAGAACCAAAAAATTGAAAAGGTGAGTTTGTTTAGTGTGTTTAAGGGAAAAATGGGATCTAAGCATCAAGAGTCGGAAGAAACCGCTGCGTCTTGGTCTGTATGGTGGTGAGAGGTCAATGGTGGGAATCTTGGATGATCTGGCGTTTAGTCCGTTTTCTAAACCTTCCTAAGCGACTCCTCTTTATACAAAGGAGCAGAAGAAGACAAAGCTACTTTCAGTCGTTTGAATCTTGAAAGCCTTTGCTTGGATTTTGATCCCTATCTTATGACCACGGATGGAGCAGTAAACCAAGAATGTCTACTTTTGCCCTCATTAATCCCAACTTCCTCCATCTATCTGAGTCTAGCGTCATCTTACCACTACACAAAATTTCTTCCTACTTTGCTGCTCTATTGATTTGATTATGTGGTTCATGTAGGATGCTAGAGATTTTAGTCTTGTGGTCGAACTGGAAAAAGTGAAAAGCTTTACTATGAACTTCTGAAATGCTGCTACTTGCTCATTAAAGTGCACCATAAATCTAAAGATTGGCTTGAAAAATCTGTTTACAGTAATGGCGACCTTTTGAGCTTCATCTCTTTTAAAAAAGATCACTTGAGTCCGATCCTGACTCTGCTTTTATTTAATTAAGAGTATATGAATGCATGTCTTGCTTTCCAGTAATGCTGTTATTGCACATCATGAAAAGTGTAATTGAGACCACACAGGGCATTACAGGGCCGCATTAAGGCTGAGGAGCTGAGTGATGCATCTGCGCTTGACACGCTGCTCCCGGTTTCTTAATTAGAAACTTAGATCACAGCGTCTGCCCAACAAGCATGTTTCCGTCTTTGGTGGGGGAGTGTCATAGATGGCCCTGGAGCACCAATATACAAAGTATATCAATACGTCTTCCGACAAATGTCTACAAATTTGTGACTAAAAACCTTGAGGAAGATAAATTAAAGAACTTAACCTGGTAATGTCCTCTAATTAGAGGAAGCTGTAATTGGTTTAAGCATTAATCAGATTTGAACCAGCCTCGGTTAAGTGTTGCACAAGGTTTCCTCCAAAAGTAAGAGACGAGCTTTTGTTGTTATGAATACGTCCATGGTGCTGAGGGCCTCTGTAGCAGATTATGTGATCAGGATTACCTCTGGATGTAACCAGAAGTAAATTTTATTCATTTTCTTTTACGGTGTCCTGTCTATGAATTTGAAGCCAAACAGATTTGCTTTCACAAGGGGAGCATTATGGCTTTCATTGCATTTTATATTATATATGAAGTTTAGTTTATTAAACAGAGAAATAGAGAATAGGCAAACCATAACGACAACTAACATAGGCCTTTATAACATTTAAAACTACAACATTACTGAACACCAAAATGTTCTATAGCATCTGTGGGGGGCCAAACATCACCACCCTAGACATTCATACTCGCCCAGAGTGTGGAACTCCAGAAGGACAACTGGGACAATCTGACTCCCCCCACCAGGGAGGAGCAGAGGGGACCCCCTGGGGGGCTATCCAGCAACCACAAGGCAGAGGCCCCATGGGGCTGCGGTAAAGAGCCCACTGGCTCCCGGTTATATTAAGCTGATCTGGTTATGGGACAGAGACACCCAAAGACAAACTGTCCCCCCCGTCCCCCGTTTGAGCCAAGGTTCAAGAAGTCACCGGATCAGAGCTGGATAGCTCAATTGGAATGTCACTGGACTTCCAATCCAAAGGTCATGGGTCTGAAAAAATACACCACAGCATCCAGTGTGGGTCCTTATGCAAGACCCTTTGGCTACTGCCTACCTGGCGCCTGCAAAATGGCTGCCTCGGTGTGGTTTACACCAAAAACAATTTCCTACGGGATCAATAAAGTATATATTTTATTATTATTAACCCAGGTGCTCTTAAACCAAGAACCACCTAAACGCTGGCGGTCAGAGGACCCCGACACCCGTATAGGGTGTGATGGGGAAAGTACGCCCCACATTTGGTGAAGGACCCAAGAAGGTCCAACAGAGGAGGTAGCCCAACCTGACAGATAAACAAGTACACACAGACGATCACATCTTCTCAGTTGTACGGCAACTCTTCTATATTGGCTAGATTTAATTTAAATTACGTTTATTTGTAGTAGTGTAATGATTGCCATTAGAACAACCCTCCTGTATTTTTACTCTTCAAATTCATGAACACAACAACGAAAAACGCTAAGATTTCCCCGGTTATGCGGTCAGTCTCTTTAAAACCGTGGTTCCTTGGCCTTGCTTGCTGAGGTTTAAGTCATAATAATTTGTCACTTGAGCCCGCTGTGCCGCTCTGCCTCTGTTTACATAATTAAAACCCTGATGTACAGTGTCTTGTCTCGGCTGGCTGGTGACATACAGTACCACTTCTCCACAGCTTTTAACTCTTGCCTTAAAGCAAACTTAGTTTTGTTGTTTGTTTGATTTTTAGCATGATGAACAAAACATGTAGATTAGGATGATGCTTTCCACAGCAGCGAATGCCTACAGCGCACAATGACGCAATAGATTAAACATCACCCTTTCAGACAAGTAGACCTGGGAATGAGGGGGAGTCGGTGGGAGAAGAAGAATCATACAGATGGAAGAGAGAGGTTGTCACCTTCACCTTGCATGCTTGTCATTTGCACAGCGTCAGGTCATTAAATTCACATTAGGGATCTCTGAGGGACCTCAGGATGCTGTTAGTGCACCTAAAACTGTGTGGCAGTAAAACGAATCACAACTTCCTGCTCTCTGCCGTGGTGGTGGACGAGGGGGGGGGGGCATACATAAAAGCAGCACTTTGCATTCTGACTCTGGATCATTACCATTCCACATGTCTGCCCCCCCACACAATTTTTTGAGAGGACCAGGGCAACAGATCGACAGAAGCTATGTCCATTTGTCCTTTCCCTTGAGGGCAAAGCTGGATCCGAGTCAAAGTTTTACCCCGCTGCCACCAACATGGCATTAACTCCAGGTCTCATGGGTCCCGCCGAGTGAATCATTTATTAACAGAAACCTGCGATGGCTGTTTCAAATGTCAGATCGCGTTAGGCCGATGTCCCCGGATTATTCAGGTCGTAAAGAGGTAGTTTTTGCAGCACTTTGTCACTTGGAGCCCTGACCTCAGGTACGAGTCGCATATATTAAAAAATATATAAGACAAGTAACATCAAATTCCATGGCTTGTTTAAGTTGCATAAAATTATTAACTATGTTAGCGTAATATTTTAGTACATTTGGAACAAGACACAACTAACTTACCAGTAACTTCTCCTTAAGATATAGAAGCTTCTTTTAAGTCAGTAATTCTTTAATATTGATAAAAAAACAAACAAACAAACAAACCCTTAGTTCCATTGGGAAAGTTTAAAACACAAGAATCTTTTTTCTCTTTACATCTGTACAGACTCAAACCTTAGACCTGATCTGACGTTAATTCAGCAGCTGGGTGGCAGCCATGACCTTCTGCATGTTTGTCTGGCCAAGTCTGACATTGGCCACTCGATTTGCTTGGATAGTATTGTTTATGAACACCAACTTAGGAGGCTTTATAGGTTGGTGTTGGACACACAGCTGCTGTGTTTGGCTGTTGACCAAGAGTGGCATTACCTGCGAGCAGCTGCCATCCAGTCCCACGGTACTCGGCCCAACAGTAATGGTTGAAATGTGAAAGGAGTCAATGATAATCATCTGGCTTTGCTGCAGTTATGGATCATGAGTCATTTGTACTTGAATGTTGAACATTTGGTCACCTAAACAAAATAAAACAAAGCTGACTAAAGACCCCGCTGCGCCACATAGCCTAATGGTATTTTCATCTTAATCCCACAGACAAACTTAATTTCTAACATTCTCTGTACATTTATGTTTTTCTGATGTCATATATGGATGTTACCGTACGAAACAGCAGTTCTGAAAAATTCTCACGGCTGACGGTGGCGGTGGTACGTATCGACGTCACTTCCTGTTGTTGCTCCGTGTGTCTGTTAGCGTCTGTTAGCATCTGCTAGCTCCGCGCGCTCTCTTATTACTCCTTATTCTCTGTCCTGAGACGTTTCTAAACTCACCTTCACGTTAATCACACATTTCTGTTGCTCCACTGAAGTTTATAGAAACCGTAATTGTTCTAAACTGACCTTTTTTGTGTAGTGAGCACTCGCTAGCTTAGTTAGCTTAGCTTCTCGTGGTACTATGGCTTCTC
>JAVLVB010000456.1:599522-618014 GCA_032876305.1 Orestias chungarensis | reverse complement strand
TGAGAACATGGGCTGAGATGCTTCCAGTGACGTTCTACAACTGCTGCTATAAACTCTTTTATTTCAGTATCCTGTGCTTCTAATCTAATTTAGCTTTCTGTCTTTTCAAACCCCCAGTCGGTCGTGGCAGATGGCTGCTTGTACTGAGCCTGGTTCTGCTGGAGGTTTCTTCATGTTAAAGGGGAGTTTTTCCTCTCCAATGTCGCTACATGCATGCTCAGTATGAGGGATTGCTGTAAAGTCAACGACAACACAAGCCATTGTTTCTGCATAATGATTCCAGAGGAGTGAATGCTGCAAGTCTATGACTCGATGCAATCTGCTGGGGTTCCTTAGATTGGAAACTTTTTCAAATTGATTTGTTAGAATGTATCCTTGATTTTAATTGATTTTTTGTAAAGTGCCTTGAGACGACACCTGTTGTAAATTGGCGCTATATAAATAAACTGATTCTTGATTCTTGATATGCCGGACCTTTTCTACCGTTACGTCTAAAGACACTGACAGGGTATACATAAAAGTATCATCTACATAGTAGGGATCCTAAGATAACTTTAAACACGGTTAAAAGGGAGCCTATTGCTGCTTCTAAAGACAAAGCCACTATAAATATGTATATAATTTCCAAAAGACTGAGTAGATAGACGTACAACAGAGTAATGCTTTAAAAGATAAAGGCAATTAAAAAAATTTTTCCCTTGGTGTTTTCATGTAATATAGGTGTAAAATATTTCAGAAAGTATTCCAACAATACTGTCAAGAATGTACCTTTTATGATGTATGTTTTCTGGTCAGTATTTTAAGAAGTCCGAATTTTTTTTTTTAAGTTGGTCATTTTCCAGGAACTTGGTTCTTTATATCACCCAGTCTAATAGCTCTGTCCCCTTCATTTATAGTGAAAATTCTGTATTTAAAAAAAAAAATTAGGACATTTGATTTAGCATTTTTACCGTTAATGATGCCCTGACCTCTGTCTCTTTAAGAACTTCCTAGATTTTCCGGCTCTGCCCCTCAGGCACGTCATCGCCATACTGCATATCTATGAGGTTGTTTACAAACTTTCGTAGGTGCTTTGTCATAATTTTCTAATTGTTGCTGTCACTAGTCTAGTGGAGTTGTATACAACATAAAATAATTGTAATTAAAATTACTTGAAACAGCAGGATTACAACAGTGCAACAGCTCCAAGCTACATATATAAAATACAAACAGAAAAATTGAGGCAATGGCTCCATTTTGTTAGTCTTGCTCAATCTGATTATTTTATTCACTTTTTTTCTGCTATATAAGAAGCGACATCTGCCTCAGTTTATAGGAATGTTCTCTAGTCTTTCTCAATTTGAAGAGCTTGCGTCCTTGGATAAACAGGACATTATTGATTTCTTATTAAAATGACGACTCTGATGAATTAAAACAAGTAAATAATCAAAACTGTGCTTTGGTTATATGGTTTTCCTGGAAACCTTTTGGGTCTCAGAGATTGTGGAGGGCGTCGCACATTAAACAAACCTCCGGCTGACACTTTCTGACGTTTCTGACACACACACAGTCCATTTTCTCTGCTGCTGCAGCTTCTGTCAAACACTGCAAGTATTGGTTTATCCTTTTTTTGCTTCTCATTTGTCATCTTTACACTTGAGTTGATCGCAGAAGCTTGAACGCCGTCCCCCCCCCCCCTCGCACCCGCCCTTCAGCCATGTCTCGCAGGCAAGACAGCTGTGAAAATACTGTTGGATCTGTGCAGCCGGCGCTGAAGACGCAGCCGCATCTTCCAATTTTAACCAGATTTTCCAGGGATATTAGAGGAAACAAAAGATGCCACATCCTGGCATTCGTAGCTGCCACTGATATATGGGATAAAAATGGGAAAGACTTTGGATCGCTACTCTACGTTTAATTTCAGGAGAAGGGGGGGCACTTAACTTCCCCATAAATTTGAAAGCTTTGTTCTCATGTTTAAGAATGCACAAGAACGGCTGCCTTAAGATGTGGAGATGTGAAACTGGAAGGATTGTGTGACAAAAAAGGAAAAGTTTGTTCTTAATCTGCCACGGAAACTTACTTTGACTTGCTGTCACCATGTGGAAACGGAGAAAAATAGATGAAATCTGTCTTGAGACACAAACACACAACAGGGCTGACATAACTAGAGAGAGAGGGATAAAAAAAACAACTCAAATCTTTATTCAGGCGAGGATGTTTACAGGAGAACAGTCAGTAAAGCAGAAATGTCTCTGCTTCCATTTGTGGTTTGCTTTTGTTGCAACAAATACAAAAAATCTGATGGTTTTTATGTTAATTTTTCTTACTTTGTTTTTCTGTTGTGTTTAGGTCTTAGATATGTGAAAATAAGACATCCCCGCTCCGTATGTGTAGCTCTAGAGTTGGGATTGATGAATCCTTGTTTTTTTACCCAGAGCAATTGAACTAAAATATTTTTTGGGGTTGTTAATCTACATCCAATGCTTGCAGTCTCTCTCACTTAATGATTTAATACGGTACAACAACATAAAATAGTGCATAATTGTGAGGTGGAAGGAAAATGGTCTGAAAAGTGTGGCAGCATTTTCATTCTGCTCTGCTGAGTCGATTCTAAGTAGAACTTTCATTTGGTGGTCTGTAGATTTACTGACTAAAATCTTTTTAAAAGGTCTTAGGATTTTTTATTTTAAGTCTAGATGTCTAGACTTTGACTGGACCACTGAAATCCATGAATACACTTCAGTCTGAACTGTCCATGTTGGCTTAGACTGTATGTTTGGGTTGCTTTTAAAACGTTGCTCATGCTACGTTATAGATGACCTTAAATGGTCCAAGACTCTAAGTTAGCTTAACGGGACTAAATAACTGGCTCAGCTATGCTGCTATGTTATGTCATGTTTGCTGCTTACTGTATGTGGGAATAGCAAATTTATTCTCCTACATTTGGAAAGAACAATTTACAAGTTTTTCGCACTTATGTGCATATTTTCGGACTTTCCCTCATTTTCATTGCAGAAAACAAGACGAAATGTCGCCGAATTCACCTTAAAATCTAATTTTTGCAGGCGTTTTTCTGGGGGGACTGATTAAATGTGAGGTGTAGCCAGTGAAAATATCAGGTGATGGAAACACGGAGGGCAATCTAACGTGAACCGGAGAAAAAACGACCACTATGGATGACCAGAAAGTCCCGTTTATAGTCCAAAAAACATCGCGTTTGATTCTTCCTCGTCAGCCAAGTCTGTTAACTGAAATATGGTGAGATTTTCCTACCGACGTCTGAAAGGTCAAATCTGTTTGTCTGTCATTAAACTTAGTTTGGTTGCAACACACGTCACAATTAAATTAAAAGAAATACGAGGCCAGTTCACTTCGATGCATTCGCTTCCATAATCAACAACTAACCTGGTTTCTTAATTTAAGTTTTATCAAATTATAATCCAGATGCCTAAACTGAAAAGTTCCCCATTTAATCATTATAGTAAATTTCTGTGAAATTTTGATCCAGTTCTATTAAATCAATCAGAAAAATGATGAAGTCCCGTTAAAGTTAGTTTTCTGAGACTGTTTGAAATGTTGTATTTTTTTATTTTGTTTATTTGTGCTGCTGTTTAGACTCAGAGGGGAGAGGCGAATACAAAAAGGATTTTTCTAACTTTTAAACCTTGAAAATAAAGAACGGCAAAAATCCCAACTGGATAATGTGAGCAAAAAATTCTTTAGAGGCAATTAAATAAATCTGAAATGACAATTTATCTGGCATCAGGAATAATTTTACTGCTAACCTTCTACTCCATTTAGCAGTAATGGTCTAATTATTGCTTTTTAAATCCAATTTCATCGTCAGACATTATTCCAAGACGTCTAAGGAATGTTTCAAGACAGAAATGTGGGACGTTTGACCTGCAGTGTTAGGAAAGCCGGGTTATAAAACGCCAGCCTCTCTGTTTTTATTTTATTTTATGCATCCATACTAAATGTTTGCCATGCATTTGCATCCACACCTGACACAAATGTCCCTCTCCTACCTGAATAATCTGATTAAATCAATAATTTGCAGTAACCCTGCCTCTTTAAATCACCAAAGACCTGCAGAAAGATGCCAGGATGCAGAGTTTCTTTCTCTGCTCGGCCTCATTTTATTCCAGCCCATGTATAAAACACAGTGTGGGAATAGGTTTGACTGATCTATCCCATCTAATATGCGACTTTCTTTCCTTCCTTTTTTTTTTTTGCTCATAAGCTGCAAATGGCTTCATTAATACAAAAGCAAGACCATAGGGAGCACATAAAACATGCTGCTGCTACCTAATATGGTATTTATGATCACGGCTAAATGTAGAGTGAATTAAAGTTTAAAGGATTGCAGTCAGGTAGACTCGCAGACGTTTGTGGAGGAATGTCCATTAAGGGGATGAAAGAAAGAGGCGCGCGTGGATACGCCACGTGCGTGCCGGTGCAATTCCCCAGCGTATGCTGCTCAGCTAGACGGCTGTCTGGAGGCAGACACCTTCCCAGTACATGTCGAGGGAGAAACGAAGCGACGCGCTCGCCTCCTGTATTTACAGAAATAATTAATATGACCACAAGTGAGTTCCTGCCCCACCTCTGAGTCCTCCTCCTACATCAGCTCCACTTTCACTTCATTCTCTCGCAGAAAACGTGAAACAAAAACTAACATTAGTGCCTCTCAAGCAGTTACCGACTCTCTTAAACATATTTCAGTATGAAGATAGGGAGTGTGGCTGCGATAGAGATGAAAAAAGCTTCCTGTTTTTGATTTTTTGTCTTAGTAAAATGTTTAAGATAATCCAATAGTTTTATATCACAAACACAAACTGTGTAAAACAAAAGAAGCTGGTATCAAACTAGGATTTCTAGACCTGTGGGAAACCTAAATTGCCACACGTTTGTCTGATTAGAATAAAACAAGAATCCGTCTGACAACACGAAGTAGGCTAAAGGATCTAATAAAGGCAACACATTAAACCCAAACTTCACATGTAGAAGGTTTTTTTTTTTTAGGCCTCGGCCATTTGGCTTCAAAATAAAATATTTGAATTTTCTCTTATCGAATCCAATTTCTCAACTTTAATTATTTTATTTCATGGTTTCTTTTATTTTATTTTAAAGAAGTTACAAAGAAGATATTTTCAATGTTTGTTTTCAGTTAAGTCAAGTTTATCTGTATCAAAAGTGCAAATAAATTCAAGGTATAACATATTTTAAAACAAGAACTATGGAAACCATTGGTGCAAAAATAAAATCTACTTATTATTAATCTTCAATTTTTGTGCATCAATGAAAAACGTCTTATTGTGTATCAATTAGTATATTTAGTCTATTGTTTAATTTAATATTGCTGCCCAGTGATGTAGCTTAGAAGCAGAGAGAAATCCTGGAGCAACAGAGTCTAAAAAAACGAGTAGTTTTAATCTGCATTGGATGATTTTAATCAAAATTACGGATTTTCAATAATTGTTAAAACAGTTTTTTACATCCTGGTTGTATCTCGAGTGTGACTGACGTTTTGGTTTTTTTAAATAAATTTTTTATAGAAATGATCAGCCTCAGAATACATTGGGACATTTAAACAAGTGTAACTGAATCAATAATATATGATCATATATGTTAAAACGTGTTTTAAGGTAATTATTAATGAAATTCAAATATGACTCACCCAAATCATTTAAGCCTAATGGTTTCTTGCTCTCTTGGAAATTGTGTTAAAATCTTTCCACAAGAGAAAATCCAATAGTTTGAGAATGATTATATAGAACATTACAAGCAGTAGTTCTCCAGCTAAAACCTTTGACCCATATTATTTTAGGACCCTATTAAAATAAGACATTATTTCAAGGCTTTTGTACCCATGGGTTGTGTTAAGCTAGCATATAATTGGCTAGCTGTTGGTGAGTAATGTCAGATAGCGTCTTTTTTAGACAAATTCACTCTTGTGGCCCATCCAGCTGCTACAGATCACAATGATTATTTATAAAAAAATTAAAAGGGGTCCTAACGTTGAACCTTGAGGAACTCCTGTGTAATATTGCGCAGAAAAACCTAATAAAAAGGCGTTTGCAATGTTACGATAACTATTTTCTTAATTGAAGAAATCACCTGCTAAACTGACCATACTGTTAGACGTTTTAGTTGACCCATACAAGGAACAGAGCAGACTGGACTCCTAGAGGAAGCGGAGGTCCGTCAGCGCGGTGCTACAAACCTCACAAATCAGTCCAGTCTCTTCTGCCTTCGTCTGAACCTGGCACATAAAAACCTCAACAGCTGGCTCTGATCTGGGAACGAATGTGAAACATCTGGAAATGATGAAGCATTCTTCATAAAATGGACAGTGCCTTACAACAAGCCTTTTTAGTCAGGAGCTTCGGAGATCTGCTGTAACACTGACCGCTACAGGAGATCCCTCCTACCACAGTCATCAAGACAATTGTATAATATAAGTAAAAATATCATTTAATACTCTTTTAGTACTGTTAAAGTATTTATTTGAATTTATAACTTTTTTCATGACTTCGTGTTTTAAGATGAATTTTTTAACTTGTTTGAACTGGTGTGTTTCAGTGCCGTGGTACAGACTGCTACAGGAGGTCCCTCCCGCCCACAGGCATCAGTACCAACAACAGCGCCCTGAAAAAACCTTCCATAGCATGAGTTACGACCTTTGGGATCAATCAGGTATTTTTGAATTGAATTACAGTTTTAAGCACTAATATTATACATTCTGAGTCTTAGGAGATGTTTTTTATCACTCAGGGCTTATTTATCCAGTACATGTTAAAATAAATGTGTTTTTTTCAATAATAAATGAATATCTTGCACACCTACAGTAGCTTACATATATGTAGCGTGTTTATCCCGGCCGTTTCATGCGGATATTAAATAATTCAGTCTGGTTTTGCAGTGTTTGCTTGCATGTAGGTAGCCGGATAGTTATAAGGGGGGGGGGAGTCTTCAGAGGACTAACAAATAATCCTCCTCAAACATATTCATGTATTCTTACATATATTTCAGTCGGTTTGCCTCACAGCGATTAGCAGCCCGTGTTCAAAGTTGACCCACTTTTAGTTTTACCAATGCGACGAAGACATCCTGCTTCCCGCTGATGTTTTATTACTCTAAATGATCTGTTTGTGCGGTTGGTAACCTGAGCTTCCACATATATATTTAATAGTCTGCAGTCTCATCTCTGCACAAACAGGTATGGCTGTAAATATTTGAAGCTCAACCAGCAGAGTCGCATCCTCATCTGTAATGGCAAACATCCCCCAGCGCCCCCTCGAGGAATGCCCACCTTTTTAAGCTCGCAGACGGACGAGGAAAATGTCAGACGGAGGCGACTCTTAACATAGGAGACATCCTCGTTTGTTTTTGTGGCGAGGGACATGGGCCGGGCCTTCATTAAGACATGATCTATTCTGAAGCAGTTGTCCTACCAGCTACCTGTCTGTTCAAGCCATCTGTCACGTGAGACGGGGACAATTACTCGTCTAATCATGGGAGGAGCTCTGAAAACGTCGGACATCAAATCTGTTAGATTCAGACGTAGCGCTTTACAATAGAACTCATATCTAGATGGCTAATAAATAGTTAATTCATCTGCAAATGCTTAATAAATCATTAATTAAAGTGTTTATTGTGCATTATTAAGGCTGAAAATTTGTCAAAACTGATATATTACATGTATGGTAAGTTAAGCCTAACTTAAGACCTTGTTTGCACAAAAAAACTGCATCACTTTACATTATAAAAGCGTAATAACTATCCAAAACTATCAAAGCGAGCCTGTTTTAGTTTGTAAAACGCTATAAATGAAAGTTCAATATTGTGAAGTTTAAAGAAATGTGACTAATAATCATTTACAAATGCTTATTATTCATCAACAAAAGAAATATATGTGAAAATATATGTTAAATATGTTGATAGTTTTTGATATTTATAGTGGAGTAAAAAAAATTGTTTTCACATTAATATTATTCAAACAAGGTAGTAACTCAATTTTAATGTATCATCTTTAATGTTTAAAGTTTAATTTAAAACATATCCATAAACTGTTCATTAGCCATCTACGGTTTATGTCATTAGGGTTCATTTAAAACCACCTGGTTTCAGACAATCAGCTTCAACATTTATGTCAACAAACAACTAATTCTCAAATGTTTTTTTATTATATTCTGGAATCAGTCAAGATTATTTGCACCAAAATCCATTATGAATTTTATCAATTTTTAAAGACCAAACCTGAGTTCAGAGTTAACAAACATGGCCGACAGAGAAAAAACAAGGATTTCCCTCCGTGTTCCCTTCACCTCGCTTCCTGATTGGCTACATTCAACAGGCGATATCAGGCCAAAAGAGGCGTTGTGTTTTTCCTGAAGGAAGACTACATGTCCCATGAGCACCAGCGCATACCATTATAAAATCCTGATATCCCGTCGAAATGAACTTCAGTTGGACTGAAGTTCATTTCTGTTTCCAGTGTCTGTGTGAAGGATGAATAGCGATGTGGTGATGAATCTCATTGTGGTGAAACAATAAGAAACGCAGGGAGTGACTTATGCAGTAAAGCAGTCGGGACATTTGTATTTTGTTTTGTGTGGCACCCTCCTCAAAGTTTCTTAGTTCCGTTTAAAGAGAAACGGACCCCCTTGGGCCATGACAGAGGCGTCATTCAACGAGCTGTAAGACGACGTATGAACAGAAAAGCTATGAAAACACTTTATGACGGTTGAAAAGCTACTTAGTGTTGCTTTAAATGGTGACTTGGATAGTTTGGTGAGGAATTATAGCAACAGTGCATCACGATTCCCTCGAAAGTTTAGTTGCATTCAATTTAAAACTTTAATCATAGATGGAGTTTATCTTATGAAGGGTTTCTGCTACAGCTAATTCATCACGGCGCACAGAATAAAGTTTTTATTAGCTAGAGATTGTTTGCAGACTCCTTACTATCCACGACAAGAGAGTTTTAAATGAATCCTTCCTCTGAAGCTGCTTCAGTTTGCTTTTAGAAAAAAATTGTCAACACTCTGAAGTAGAGGTAGAGAAAAAGTAAAAGAAAGGAACCTAAGAAAGGTTAACCTGAACTATTTTTAGTCCAAGCATGTAACTGGACTCGAACAGCAATAACATAGTTAATAGATATAACTTTACATTTAAAGCCTTAATGCGTAATGTTCCAGAAGATTAATGTTGGGTCATTTTTCTTCCTCAGCTTAATTATAATTGCACACAAAAGAACATTAGAGCTTTTTTTTTTAAAATAAAAGTAATAAAAGTGCATCAGAAACACGTTTGTCAGTTTGAATTATTATTTTGGCATCATTTACCGTCACAAGTAAAAGGAAAATCCTAGACAAAACCCAAAACCTTAGTATAATATATGATTTTGTTGGTCAGCCGTGACGTAATATTTACTAAAAAAGACATTTAAGGCAGCCTGAATAATAAACACAAGTCCACACAAATATTTTAGACGCTATAGTGGATGGCTGGTGTCTTGGTGAATCTATTTTTATATAGGTTAAGCCGAGTCTTTCTATTTGTTTCCAGTGTTAATTATGAAATAATGTAACATTTGCAGCTCTAACAGATGTTTAACTAGTTGAAATACACACAATAAATGATCTTTGGATCATAAAGGTTGCATTAGAGCATTATTACATTCAGAAAGTCTGTTGAATATGTGGAGGGTAGCGATACAAAGAAGCCTCTTTCAAAGTGGGACGTTTTCTAACAGCAGTATTTGTGTTTATTTTCGTTTATTATTATCGTGACAGGCTCAGATAATAAGATTTTAAACCTTCCACTCCTAACCCACCTAAACCATAACCTATCATAATGTTAGATTTAAACATATTTGGTTCAGATTTGTCAAGTTAACTTGAAAATACGCAATAATACATTTTATTGTCTTCAAATCCACACAATAAAATGTATTGGTTATACTGTCTAAATATCCATTTGTTTCTGTAAATATTTCCTCTTCTTTTTAGTATTTTTCAGTGTATCAAACCAAATTTTGTTCACAATTGGTTGTTCTTCTTCTGAAAGATGAAAAATGCGTGAAAATTTATAGAAAATCGACGATTAAAGGAGGGAATTTCTGCACATTTTCATTTGAATTAGCTGTTTTTATACATTTGTCTGAAGTAGATCTCTCACTGAACCTGTTATCATAAACTTTTCAGCATCTTACTGCCAGAACTAAACCTCCTCACGTATGAACATGTATGTTTTATCATCCACTACAAAGTGAGCTTTATATTATATGCAGCCTTAATTCAAACACAAGGAATCTGCCCGGAAATCAAATCCCCTCTGAGTGCCCTTCTTGCCCGCTCCTCCCGACAGCGCTCTCCTTAAGCAGGTCGCACATCCATATTTGAAGGCGCCACCGGCTGTGTAGGTAAAGACGGGAATCTGTGGTGACAAGGGGGAGGGCGACGGCACAACGGACGCACCTCGGGAAAGAGACAAGCTCACGCTGCGAAGGCAAATGAGGCTTGTCAGCCGGCAGTTGGCGCAGTAATTATAAAGGGCGCGTCGAGTTTCCCAGGGACCGCTTGAGAACGGCATAATGGAGAAAGCTTTAAGAGTTTTATAAGCCAGGAAAGAGGTTAAAAGAAAAAAGTAAAACTGAACATCTTGTCTCCTATGGATCAGATGGAAACATTATAGCTAATTTGGTGCTTATCAGTCATGAAAAGAGTTTTGCACCTGTTTCTGAAGGAATTGTATGTTTTTATAGCCTCGTTAACGAAGGTGTATGAAGACGTTCTGCGTTATTGCTCTGGGAACAGGGATTTGGAAGTCAATATATCCTGTTTTAATAAAGACGGAACAATCGTCTGGAGGCTTGAGGGTAACGATTATTGCAGCGAGGAAGCGAAACGCACCTGTGCACGATCGTCTGGAAGCCAATTTGTTTGTTGCGAACAAAAATCGTGTTAATTTTAAAGAAAACAGTGCAATAAATTCACTTTTTTGAACAACCTTTGTGAAATTAAAGAACACTGTTAACCAGAAGATGATTGGAGCGAGTTTCCTTCCTTGGGACAAATTACTTCCTGCTTTAAAAGTAACTCCCACATGCTTTGAGTGAGATGAACTCTTTAAGGCTAAAACGAAGTGGAAAAATCTGAATTGGAGAATTAAAATGACTTATTACTCCCAGTAAGTCCAGGAAGATGTAGCATAGCGCCATTTTGTTTTGAGAAATTTTGGTTTACTAATGAAACTCTTTCAGTTAGGTGGACAATCTACTCAGAAGTAGATTTACTTAGGTCACAGACAACCTGGGAGCTTAATCCCAGACTCTGCAGGCCTCAGGTTGCATAAAAAAAGGTTAAAAGGCTTGTTTGGAAGGTTCACTAAAACAAATCTCTGCTCTTTAAAACAAAACTTACATTTTTATAGTTTTGACTGAAGGAACAAAACAGAAACACGTATTTATAGGTTTACAGATTCAAACTAGTTCCACTTATAGTCAAACCACAACTATTAAGACTTATTCCTCTTTAAAACAGTAGTACTATTAGTCTGTTTTTGGTTTTCCTTCTTTTATGTTACTTTTTAGAACCAAAAATGTGGATCCATTTATGAACTTAAAAGGAAAAATACACCAATTTCCAGCTCATTTTAATATAAGTTTTTCCTTAAAGTATATTAAGTTAACTTATCGGCTGAAAAAGCCCAATTTGCCATTAAATACGGACTTTAATTATTAACTTAATTGTATATTAATTACTTCAGTATACCAGCTTGAGCTGGGTTTAATTACTGTATATGTTGTGGCAACGCTCGCTTCATCAGTCATCCATACAAATATACGGCGCTAGTTTTACTTTTTAACATTAATCTGTGATAAAAACATTATATTGAACCTCAGAGTCCTGAGATCATCGTTCACCCACAGAATAACGTGCTTCAAATTAATGTCGCCCACGTTCAGCTCACTTTAAAATCCCTAAAATAGGTTTTAGTCATGCTGAACAAAGTCTAAAACTGTTTTATTCAAAGTAAAAATGTATTCAGAGTAGAGATTCTCCACTGTTTCTATTCAAATGCAAGTCAGAAATACTATGTTAAACGGACAAAACATTTTATTCTTATTATAAATACATTCATACATGTTAAACAAATCAGTTTAAGATTTAAGAAGACCTCGCAGGATACAAGAGAATACAAGAATACAAGAGTCGTTGGCTTGTGTTGTCGTTGATTTTAAAGCAATCCCATCTCACAGAGCATGCATGTAGCGACAGTGGGGAGGAAAATCTCCCCTTTAACAGGAGGAAACCTCCAGCAGAGCTGGAAACTAAAAACTAAACGAATAGCAGGAGATGGAGAGCGTTGAGTTGCTAGCAGCATAACCAAGATGTCTTAGCTAACAGAAACCAGAGCAGGTGTGGCTTGTGTGGAGAGGAAACTGACAGGTAACAGGTAGAATAACTGCAGGACAGTAGAAGAACAACATAACCTATACGTTTAGGCTGAGGTGGAGCCAAAGAGAGCCTTGGTTGCTTCCTCACGCATGAGTACGGATGCAGTAACTCTAATAAACAGCTTTGAATTCAAACGTTTGCTTAGAAAAGCAGATTTACATCTCAGTATGTTTAAGTACCTGAAAGATATTCTTTAAATTATATTTTTGTTTTAGTGTTTGGAAACATGGCAAATATTTGTATCCAGTCTCAAGCAGCATATAGTTGTTTGCCACCTTTCAAAATAATCATGATGTTTTTAAGGAGAAATCCCAAAACTAACCAATAAAGCATAATGGTGGTGGCATCATGCCGAGGGGATTCTGAAGAGATTTAGCTATTTGGCCGCGGCAGCTAACACAGTAATGGCAGCATTATGTTGTGGGCTGCTGTTGGTTCTCACAGATGGAATGATAAAAACTGAGAACTTTACCCAAATAAACAGTTGAATGGTTGAGATTTAAACATAGCTGGGTGAGTTAATCCAGCATGGCTGTAAATCAGAAACAACTGTAATCTCCTTGTTTGTTTTTAACAGTTCTGTCCCCATGAGCATTCACACATCCATCCAGTCCGGGTGTATGAATACTTTTGAGCCTGTTTGGATGGTAGAAAATACCCAAAAAATACATTTTGGTCTAAAATTGGTGAAGTTTTCCCCAGAAGTGGGTGTTTGTTCTCCATTTAATAACAAATTATCTATAAAGAGGTTGTTCCCTAGTTGAATGTTGGTTTTCGTATCTCGCGCTTATGATCCCTCAAAGCCGCGTTTCGCTTTGAAGCAGCGAAACAGCATCTAATGAAAGGTTTCCTTCAGCCGCGATGATGGATCTCTCCCTCCTTCTGATAATGTTTCCTGCGCATCTCGTCGGAGAGTATTTAAAAATAAATTAAGCGGTCGCTGCTTGTTTACCTAGTTTGGAAAAACGGCAGGAGGATCAGATGGATGTAGGTTTTCTCACCGGTGTTTGATGTTCAGGTGAGCGTTGCCCGGAGCGATGTGGGAAACGGCGGCTGGTCTGCGGACGCGATGCTCGTCGTTCCTTCATCTTCTTGCTTTCGAATGTTAATCGTATTATATCTGTTAATAAAAATTCAGATTACCTCGATTCCTGATTTACAGATTTCTCTTTAGAGTTCTAGATGTTAGCCTCTGCAGTCAATAACAAAAGCATTAAAATAAGAAAAATCATCGCATCCGGGCTTCTTAACTAGAACAAATATTTATTTTA
Source organism: Orestias chungarensis (assembly GCA_032876305.1). NCBI lineage: Eukaryota > Metazoa > Chordata > Actinopteri > Cyprinodontiformes > Cyprinodontidae > Orestias > Orestias chungarensis. Next base: position 604,294 of record JAVLVB010000456.1, on the reverse strand, counting down.
TAAACGTCTGGAGAAACCTGCAGAGAAAACAAGACTCTGCGACTAGTAAAAGGAATAATAACCTGTGGGATGAATCGTAATGATGTAATGAAGGATTTTAGCAGTTTATATCCGACATGGAGGTAAAAGTAGGAACTAGGTGATTATATAAAGTTTTATTATAAATTACTAATATGGTTTTGAGTAAATTATAGGTTGGTTTTACATTTATTTACACATTGATATCTCCTTTAATTTTGAATCTTGCTTTATCCTTTTGTTGACTGACCAGCAGAAAAGGAGTCAGACGTGTTGATTAAATCATTCTTTTTAATCTAAAATTTAAATGAAAGGAAAAGAAATGAGGTTCAATCTTTTGGAGCTGGAACTACCGTGAAGTCAAAGTAAACACATTAAGTCCCGCCCCCTTCATGGAGCCGTCCCTCCTGTATGGCGTTAAAGGCGTTAGTGCTAAATAGTGATGTTATGATATATTTTGTCTTGTGATTATTAAAATAAACAAATAATTAAATTAGATCCTCGTTTTCTCTTTCGTACAGAATTTATTTTCTTAAAAATAACTTACAGATGACAGTAGATAGTTTCAAAAGGTTCCTTTGTTATTCTAATCTTCCCTCGTCGACCTGAATAAAATCGATTTATCGCCCATCATCCCAAGAATACTCACATCCTCAGGTTTTCATTTATCCATTATAGTTCTTCTTGGTTATTTTCTGATCACTCCCAAACTCTCAGTCACCTGTTAAAATCCATAAGCTAATCAAGCTGTGTATTATTCTTCATAGGGCCTCCAATTGATATATATTAGTCATATATTTATTGAGCCATCCGTCTATTTTACTTGGATTAGTGGGTGGCTTTCCGGAAGCCCATCAGGCCCGGTTCTGAGCGATGAAGGAGAGATCGCCGGTCCCCCTCCTCCTGCAATCACGCTCACTTGGCCCTTATCTTCGTGTTTGACATTTCGTCTCCGCGGCCCGACGACCGCAGCCGAACCGCGGGCTGTCAGATCTGGCCGTTCGGCCAGTGCCATGTTAAACACTCGACATCTGGGAGCGCCGTAAACACTCGGGGCCCGCCTCGTAATCGGACCCACATGGCGCTCCCGTCCTCTTGCTCCCCCCGTGGAAACGAGCCGTCAGGTCTCGTGTGAAAACGGAGCTTCGGGATTACGGTTTTGATAAATATTTGAACTTGGGCTCTCCTCCTAGTATAATTAGGGCAGGTTTGAGACGGGGCCCCCTGTGCGTTTGATCTCCACACCAGCTCGATCCGGAGCTTATATTGGGACGTTTGTTTCATAACAGCTGCGCTGCTAAAACCCCGGCAGCTGGTAGTTAAAAGGGACCCCTCCCTGGGATACAGTTACACCTCCAGAAATCATCAATCTGGGGTTTTTAATGCTTTCCAGGAGTTATCAGGCGATGAAGTCGTCCAGCTTACCTTTCTCCTCGGACTCCAGGATAAACATGTCAGCCGGAGGTGCTGCTGAAGGTTTGCAGTGCGATGTTTGCTGAGGCTGCTTGGAGCCGAGCGCTGCTGTGTGCAGCCCAGAGCTCAGAGGATCAGTGCTGCTCTGAAGCTGCTGCAGATTAAAGTCGGCTTCACTTTTGGTGATGGATAATCAAACGACGACGTTCAGAAACATTCAGTCATTTACGGTCGATCCCAGGAGAGACTTCAGAACAGAGAGATCACCTCAGCTTAGACGGATGTATAATCTCAGTTTTTTGACTTCTAATGACTACATTATTCATTCATTCATCTGTTTATCCATCCATCCATTCATCCATCTGCTTATCCATTCATTCATCCATTCATCCATCTGTTTATCCATTCAGCCATTCATCCATCCATCCGTCCATTCATCAATCTGTTTATCCATTCATTCATCCATTCATCCATCTTTTTATCCATCCATCCATTCATCCATCTGTTTATCCATTCATCCATCCATTCATCCATCTGCTTATCCATTCATCCGTCCATTCATCCATCTGTTTATCATTTCATCCATCTGTTTATCCATTCATTCATTCATCCATCCATCCGTCCATTCATCAATCTGTTTATCCATTCATTCATCCATCTGTTTATCCATCCATCCATTCATCCATCTGTTTATCCATTCATCCATCCATTCATCTGTCTGCTTATCCATTCATTCATCCATCCATTATTCCATCTGCTTATCCATTCATTCATCCATCCATTCATCCACCTGTTTACCCATTCATCCATCTGCTTATCCAGTCATCCATCCATTCATCCATCTGTTTATCCATTCATTCATCCATTCATCCATCTGTTTCTCCATCCATTCATCCACCTGTTTACCCATTCATCCATCTGCTTATCCAGTCATCCATCCATTCATCCATCTGTTTATCCATTCATTCATCCATTCATCCATCTGTTTCTCCATCCATTCATCCATCTGCTTATCCATTCATCCATCCATTATTCCATCTGTTTATCCATTCATTCATCCATTCATCCATCTGCTTATCCATTCATCCGTCCATTCATCCATCTGTTTATCCATTCATTCATCCATTCATCAATCTATTTATCCATTCATTTATCCATTCATCCATCTGCTTAACCATTCATTCATCCATTCATCCATCTGTTTATCCATTAATTCATTCATCCATCCGCCCATTCATCCATCTGTTTATCCATTCATTCATCCATCCATCCGTCCATTTATCCATCTGTTTATCCATTCATTCATCCATTCATCTGTTTATCCATTCATAAATTAATTCCCGCATCTGTTTATCCATTCATTCATCCATCTGTTTATCCATTCATTCCTCCATTCATCCATCTGCTTATCCATTCATCCGTCCATTCATCCATCTGTTTATCCATCCATCAATTCATCCATCTATTTATTCATTCATTCATTCATCCATCTGTTTATCCATCCATCCGTCCATTTATCCATCTGTTTATCCATTCATTCATCCATCCATCCGTCCATTTATCCATCTGTTTATTCATTCATCCATCCATCCGTCCATTCATCCATCTGTTTATCCATTCATTCATCCATTCATCTGTTTATCCATTCATTCATCCATTCATCCATCTGCTTATCCATTCATCCATCCATTCATCCATCTGTTTATCCATTCATCCGTCCATTCATCCATCTGCTTATCCATTCATCCATATGTTTACCCATCCATTCATCCATCTATTTATTCATTAATTCATTCATCTGTCTTTTTTATCAATCTATCTTTAATCCACCCTTTCACAGATACATCCATTCATCCATCTGTTTATTCATTCATCCATCCATCTGCCTGACTACTGTGATACATTTTTTAATCTTTTATCTCCCATAATATATTTCTATACTTGTACCGTTAAAATGATGAACGAAGAACTAAACATGTGACGACTCTAAAAGAAAAGAATAAAAACATGAACAATGAGAATTGACTGTGAAAGTCTCCGCACAGATCAGCTGTGAGCTCCCCTCAGGCCCAGGACAGATGTTGTCGGTACGGAGATCAATGAGAGACTCATTTCACCGTCTCCGTTTTCCTTCTGCTCGCCCAAACATCCCAACCAGACGCAGTAATTTAAGGAAGTAGCAGAAATGCGTAGGTGTGCGCGAGACCGGGACTATGTTGAGCGAGGAGAAAATAAAATAAAATTAAAATCTTTACTATTTTCTCTTCAGATGTGATGATGAATCAGTTCATTCTAATATAACCGTTTATACTTCTGAAGTTCGTCACGTCAGAATCTGCCAGGTTTGGTTTGTGGTGGTCAGAAACTAATTCATCATCCCGGCCGACAACACCTAGGGGCGCCGGACCGTCTCCGTTAGGTCCTGGGGGGTCACGCCTCTAAAATGAGATTTCAGCGCCGCTGACCCGTGCTCTGCTCCTCTCACCTTTCAGGGGGAGAACAGGAGCGACCTTTGACCTCCGGGTGGTGGGAGGGACCGCCGTCCCGTCAGCGTCAACCGACCGTGCCTAAGTCGTGAGGACAGAGCGTTGAGGTGAGGCTCTGCTGTGTGGAGGTGTGAGATGAAGAGGTCACTTCTGAAGGAACGGCCACCTTCTTCAACTTCACTGTGATTGGAAACACGATGCAGTGCTGGAGTTTGTTGTCCCTGGTTGACCTTTTTAAACAACTGAAAGCTTCCTTCTGCTAAAAAATAACTCAAAAATAATGTTGAAGAACCACTTAGAGGTTTCTCAGTTTCCCCAAAATACCTCATTGTCTGTACAAAGTTTCACATTTCAAACAATTTTGTGGGTCTGGTTGGCGTAATAATTTAATAAGAATATAATGTTGACGAGCGAACTCATAATAAAAAAGAGAATACTATGATAATATACATGTTTTATTGTTGGATAGTCTGGAGAACAGCTACGATCAACAAATACCTCTAATCGGTCCCCCCAGATAAAAGTGGGCAAAATCCTTGATTAAGTGGGTAATTCTCCAGCATTCTATGATGACAATGTAGGAAAGTGTATAAAACCTTGTAGAATAGGAAGAATAAACAGCTTCTCCCACATCTAGTAAACAGCAAACATGACACAACATAGCAGCATAGCTGAGCCAGTTATTTAGTCCCGTTATGCTAACTTAGAGTCTTGGACCATTTAAGGTCATCTATAACGTAGTATGAGCTAAATATGAACATTGCTTAGTTCTGAAATCCAGAATCTGTCTAAGAACAAAGCCAGTTGTTACTAACTTAAAGCTCCTGTAGTAAGACGCTGGATCAACTTCAGTCC
>JAVLVB010000456.1:554059-591829 GCA_032876305.1 Orestias chungarensis | reverse complement strand
TGTGTGTGTGTGTGTGTGTGTGTGTGTGTGTGTGTGTGTGTGTGTGTGTGTGTGTGTGTGTGTGTGTGTGTGTGTGTGTGTGTGTGTGTGTGTGTGTGTGTTGTGGGTGGATGTGAGTGTGGGGAAGAATGCCGAAGGGGCTGCAAAGGTTTTTAAGGAGTGAAAGGACAATTCCTGGGATTTTCTTCCCTGCAGAAATGAGAGAGGAAAGGAAAAGGAGGGAGGAACTGCTGGCAACAAGGAAAATTGGCTCTTTATTATTATATGCTGCTGCTTTAATGCAGCTTGATTTATTTCAAGGTGACTAGGAAAAGAAAAAAAAACTGAGATCTGAAGCTCCAACAACCTGTAATCTGTTGGTGTAATAATATAAAAATCAATTGTTTTATCATGTAAAAATTGTTGCATTGAAAATGTTATTGATCTATTTCTCGTACAGAAACCTTTCCTGTGACCCCTTTGAATCTAAATAAGGTGTTTGCTGACCTGCCGATTCAGAAGCTTTAATAATAATGTGGGCCGCATCAACTGACTGCTTTGATAATCTGGTACTTTAGATCACCAGTTTAAGCAACACTAAATAACTTTTTCAACTTTCATCAAATATTTCCATAACTTTTGTGTTCATACGTCGATGTACAGCTCATTGAATGACGCCTCTGTCATGGCCCGAGGGGGTCCGTATGGGAGGGTACCCTGCCACACAAAACAACTACAAATGTTCTGACTGCTTTACTGCATACGTCTCTTCCTCCGTTTCTTATCTCCAACATCATCATCTAACATTGTTTCACCACCATTAGATTCATCACCTCATCACTATTCATCCTTCACACAGACACTGGAAACAGAAATGTACTTCAATCCACCGGATCAGGATTTTACCTCGCTATGCGCTGGTGCTCATGGGAAATGTAGTGTTCCATCAGACAAAAACACAAAACACTACAGCTTTTGTCCACGCGGGCTGCCAAAGTCGACCAAAACTGAAACTTTAGTGTTTCTTTAAATTCAGCCACAAGGCACTTTACAAAAATAGTAATTTCAATTCAACCCAATTGATCCTAACATAGAAACATCAAGTTTAGTTTATTCTTCAAATGAGTTAAAAAAATTCCCAATCCAAGGAAACTTGGCAGATTGCATCGAGACTCTGACTTGCAGGGTGTTTTCCTCCTGGATCACAGAGACAGTAGAGAATAGCTTACGATGTAGCTGATTTAACAGCACTCCCTCCTTCTGAGCATGTATGTGGCGACAGTGGGGAGGAAAACCGCCCCTTTAACAGGAAGAAACCTCCAGCAGTTTCTTGCAGCTTTGTTTGGAGAACGGTTAAACTCCGGCAACGTCTGACTTTTTTAGTCCATCCCATAGACTCGATTCGACAGACTGTACCTTTATTTTTTAAGGTGGACTTTCTGTCCTGATTTGTATTATCGTCTTTCTTCCCAACCCAGGCTAGATTGAATTTTCTATGGTCAGCGTTCATGGTTTCATTAATTGCCGCAGTTGATTTAGTCCTGCAGCAGCAAAAGCCGCTTTAATTATGTTTTTGTTTCAAATTAAATCTTTATTTTGGATGCACACTTTCAGAGGCTTACTAGCCAACATTTAGCTTTAAAAATAATAACGATCATCAGACGGGCTTCTACGCTATCAGTGTTACATCATGTGGTGCAAAACGAGCTGCTGAACATTTAATAGTTGCATTCAATCATTTTTTTGAAACACAAAAAGAGCTTTTGATGTTCAAAGGGAACTTCTGATGCGGACAAAACCCAAAACTGGACCAAAACTAGTTGATTTTTGCATTTTCTCGTTTGCATCAATTTGCGAGTGAACTATCGTTTGTAAACATAGCCGTGTGGGTGACCATCGTTGCTCCCATTAGACAGAACTGATGGGGGCGGGTCAGAGCAGGATTAGCGCTAGCCACACAAACGGGCTAATTGTTACCATGATACTCCAAACAAAAAGCTGTTTTTCATAAATTATTGCCTTTTTCTATTTATCTGGAGATGATAATTAAATTGCGTGTGACGAATGCCTTTAACAATCTGATGCTTTTTGGTTAGTTGTAACTAGCGAGGCTTAATATATTACGTTTTTTGATAAAAACAACTATAAAAGTGTATTTATTGCTTCTTCTTAGTCTGTTTAGTATGAAATGGTTGTGACTGCACAAATTAAGCTCTGACAATCACACCTATTTTGACATGTGCGTCAGTTTCATAAAGAATTCGTAATAAAGTAAATATTTTGCTTTATTGATATCTGTAAGTTTACGTCTGGAATCAACAGTGCAGAAAATTGGTGAAGGTACAATGTTGATACAATATAAACATGATAAGTCATATAAATGAAACAATATATGCCGATCCCTAGTTCTGATTAACATCAAAAAGCTGAATATGTGCTCGTTTCTATGACATTAAAACCGTTGGTTTGTGAAGCGGCATTACATTCAGGTTGCTTTATGTCCTGTTTTCTATTCCAGTGTCCTTCAGAAACACCCGTAGTGGTTGTGTTTTACATTTCATCCTTGTAACTTACATAAATATACATAAAATAAGCTCTTTTTTTTATCTCTCTCTGAATGCATAACACCTCATTTTAGTTTTGCACCTGCTTTAGTGCAGAGCTGCTATTTGAAAGGTTGTGAATTAAATTATCAGTGGATTAGCCTGCCAGTCATCGGCCAGTCATTCATTGTCTAACTGACACAGTAAGTACAGTTTTAATCTTTGTCTTGCTGATTAGCTTGTAGATTATAATAATAATTTATTACAATATCAAACTCCTCTGAAAACATGGATGAACAAAACCTTCCTGTAGCTTTTAAGCTTGTTTTACGTTGTTTACTTCTCCAGTTATTTTAATAAATCCTCAAATTGTCCTCTTAATGCTCGCATAAGTCCTCGTTTTAGATTAATGAAATAGATGATCACTTAAAAAATCATGTTGTTTTTTTGAATGTTAATTTTTCTGATTATGTCGTTACCTCATATTTGTAGATTATAGACATAGTTTCTAATAATTTTCTGGCTCATTCAGTGGAAAGAAAAGCAAATTGTACCTTCAGTGAAGTTTCTTCTACCCGTTTTATCTAAATTTTCATCAAATTTACAACCAGCTGTCATGTTTTACGCTAATTATGTGTCACGAAAAGCTCAGGTCTTGAATAGTCTGACATGTTTGCCATATCTTAAACATATATTAGTACAAACATATATTAGTTAGTATTATAACTTAGAAATGATCTAGTATTGGTATGTTTAAGGGTAAAACTATGCCTCACAGGATAAAAAAAAGACATTGTGGTAATTTTTACCAATCAAACGGTGTGTGAAATAGAGCTAGAGTCAGGTCACTGTTGATTCTTACCTCTAATAGAATAATCAATCTTACTTTTGGCACGACTGTGGGATTAATTATTGAGGACTGAGCACTCACCAGCTAACCTGCCTCGCTCGGCTCGCCTTCGAGAGAGAGGAAACCGCTCAAGCTGCCGTGAATTGATTATCTCCACGGTTATCTGCTGACAACACACCTCGCCGTTCCCCTCCACCTTTAAGACAATGATATCTTTCCAGTTTGTCAGTCACAGATTTATTTCATGTAGAACAGTTGCAGGAGGAGGATTAACGGTATCTTCTTATGCGAGCGCGTTAAACTCTTATCTGCCGCCCTCCCCTGAGCACTCCGTGGGCGCACGGTGACCCGTTTTCCCTCCGTACCTCAGCGATTTAATCACTTAACCGTGCATAATCTGAGTCCTCACCCAATTTCTTAAATCCTGTTGCAGGAGGGACGTTTTTCCTCCCAGCTTAAGCAGTGAGATTTTATTTTTCACTTTATTACAACAAACGTTAGGATTTCATGTAATAAACCAACAAAATGTAGTGGAAAAACCTTTTTGTTATCCATTTAAATCCACAAAGCTGTTTGTATAAATAAGATCCTGTGTTACTAAAGCTACAGAACATCCTTGTGGTGTACCACGGTAGTGGCACCACCATGCTGTGGGGAAGCTCTTCTTCTACTGGGATAATAAAGGTGTTAACAGTAGGTGGGAGGAGCTAAATCAGGAAATCGCAGCCTATAGACGTAATGAAAGATTTAACGCATCTGTTAGAACAGCCTAGTCAAAGTAAACGCATAGATTCGATTCAGGATATGTGATGAAACTTAGAAGTTGAGTTTTAACCAACCAGACTGGATGATCTTGAGTTTCTTAGGCAAGAAAAATTAGCAAAAGTGTGAAAACTGGAGTCTGGATTCGTTAAATCCTTAGTTTCGTTATTTTGATTACATTTTAAATCCACAGCGCATCACCACAGCATGATGCTGCCACATCCATGGTTCGTTTGGGAATTTGAGTCTAGTTAGTTTTCACAGGATTTTATTTACATCAGGAGCCGAATAATCAGGACTGATTGTTCACATGTCCTCAGATATCTGGGAAATTTGTAGATTTTAATATCTGTGAAGTCTGTTGATTATCACTAAAAACAATTATTTATGAAAACTGTGAGCAAAGCGGAGATTTGAGGAACAACTTTTTGTATCAATTAATGTGGCGCCGATGTCACATAAATTTTTATCTTGGCCAGACACTTTTTATTCCTCTTTCTTTACAAGCTCAATCACTCCGATGCATTTAGGCCCAGCAAGAGGCGCCATGTTTCATTCCTAACAGGACGTCGCGGTTCTTTTGGAGGACTCTGATTGGCTCCAACCACTCAGAGGCTAATTCTTCATTTTGTATGTGAAAACGAATCTATCTGGACAATATTCTCTGATTTTTTATGAAAAAGGCGTTTGATTCTGATTAAGTAGACCAGAGAAAAACTCCAGATTTCGGGGGTTTCACTGTGAGTTCAGTCGCTATTAAACATTTCAGTGTAAATGTTCAGTCATTTTTGATTTTACCTTTTTGCAAGAAAAGGTAAAAAGGAGGAGGTGAGGGAGGGACTCCATCCAGCTCGATTTGTACAAATGAGACGTCTGTTTACCAAAGTGTCGCTGCTGAGGACGGAAACCCAAACAGGCCCGGGGGATGTTCGTGTGCGGGGGTTTACATTCAGCAGGTAAACTTTATGTTCGCTCGGTTGTGGTTTACACAGCGTAAACGCATCACTTCCTGCTCATTTAGCCTGATGTAAACCCGGCGGGAGGGAAGTGGACGCGGCGTGGCTCCCTGGGTGGCACTGCCACCAGTGTGGCCTGGAGAGCAGCTCGATGACAGCTTGTATCCATTAGGCTTATGAGTCGAAGTGCTCACATCCTCTCACCTGGCCGGGATATCTGGAGCGTTTCCTTCCTGCCTTCCTTCCTTCCTTCTTTCCTTCCTTCACTCCACCAGCCAGCAGTGGGTGGCTGAGCAGAGCTTGGAGAATGCCGCTGTCACAAAGAGTTACAGGGCCTCTGCTTGGCTCGCTCTCATTTACATTTCTGCAACGCTTGCTGTGCTTCATTACAGCTCTATTTGTTTCGGGGAGCCGAAGAAACGCAACAACCCCGAGCAAAGACAATAACCGAGGAAGGTTCGAACAATGACTCGTTTCCAAAATCAGCCAGAGAAGAATTTACCAAGGAGGATTAGCGTTTTTGTTTTTTTTCTAATCTGTCCGGTTCAGTTCATGTTAGTCTCAGGTGATTAAAACAAACCCCTGAAAAGTTGAATGTAAAAGTTTGAGCCGTGACACAAACGTTGTTTTTAAGATTAAATATGCAGGAATATTTAGATGCGTGTCGCCTTGTGTTTGAAACGCTACAAAGAAGAGCATGCAGGAAAACTGCTGCTATGAAAAATCCAGCTGCAAGAACATCCGGAGTTTCAGGATGAGAGCGTCCAGCAGGCTTAAAGCAACACTAAAGTTTCAGTTTTGGTCAACTTTGGCGCCCACTGTGGACAAAAGCGGTAGTGTTTTGTGTTTAGCCTGATTGAAGACTATATTTCCCATGAACACCAGCGGATACCGAGGTAAAATCCTGATCAGGTGGATTGAAGTACATTTCTGTTTCCAGTGACTCTGTGAAGGATGAATAGTGATGAGGTGATGAATCTAATTGTGGTGAAACAATGTCAGATGATGATATTGGAGATAAGAAACAGGGGAAATGACGTATGCCGTAAAGCAGTCAGAACATTTGTAGTTGTTTAGTGTGGAAGGCAGGGTTCCTGCCACCATCCTCAAAGTTTCTAAGTGCCGGTTAAAGCGATACGGACCCCATCGGACCATGACAGAGGCGTCATTCAATGAGCTGTAAGTCGACGTATGAACACAAAAGTTATGAAGGTATTTTATGGAGGTTGAAAAGTTACTTAGTGTTGCTTTAGGATTCATTTTTGCCACCGGTGCAAAGCTTGGTCAGCAGTGGTGGCAACGTTACCCAGCAAGGAGGAGTAGTTTCATGAGTTTTATATTTAGAATATGCATATATGTGCAAAAGACCTTTAAAAGTGAGTAGCTTTAAACAATGCTACCCATCTCTCATTGTTTTCAGTCATCTAACTCCACAAAACAAATTGTAACGGAGGATTTTTTCTGTTGTGAGATGTGTAAACATAAATAGATTTTAGTTTTCAAACAGAGCAAAACTATTTTGGTTGCTACAAGTAAGATTGGTTTGTTTTGTTCGGAGCCACGCAGCAGTTTTGAAGGAATATCATGAATCAGGCAGGAAGTAAGACGTAGTGGCAAAAAAAGGACGTTCATTCTGGGGAAAAATGCTACATAAAATAAATACTTAGTCTTAACTGGGTGGGATTCGGCCTCCTTCCAGTCTTATCTGAGAGCGATGACATGAGGGAAACATCCAGGAATATCTGTGGTGAATTTCGGCTCTTATACGCCGTGATCAGGTCACCATCAGCCCTGAAGTCTATATCCACAATTTAAGTCTTGCATTGTGTTTTATTTTTTCTTTGCACCGATATAATCTATGCAAATACGAATATGCAAATAAAAGCAGCCTGATGGAAAAACAAAAAAGTGTAGCATAAGTTGAAGGTTTCTTTGCACATGTGAGGGATAAAATACACCTCTTCCTCCGAGCTCCTCCGAGTGTGGGTAGCAGAGGATGCATGTAACCTCATTCCACATCCGACGTTTGCTGACAAATACATAGTTTGGGGCAAATTTCCATTTCATGTTCGACTACACCGCACATCTCAAATTAAGAGCGCGGCATTATCATCGACAAGGAAACGAGCGGCGTTAATATTCCCCGGCTCCGCGGTTGCCAAAGAATTAGTTCGGATCCTTGGCATAAATTAACGGTGGCACAGTTTAAAAAAAATAAAATAAAAAAAGGGTAGCCCAGGGCCATGTTCCTCAGAAGAGGGCTGAGAGTGCCGTGCCTTTTAATTCACCGCTTGTTGTTTTGATGCCTGTCTGTGAAGAGTTGGAAATCTCATTACCTGGAGCTCACAGAGCTGAAATGCGTTGAATTGTGTCGTTTTTGTGATTTCAATTTTATGATTCATTCACCAAAAACTGCATGTTTTCCTACCTGCAAACACAAACGCTGTCTCCCTCTTACAAAGATGGCAGAGAGGTGTATTGCGTAACAGCAATCCTCTATCTCGCCTCTGCCATCCCTTCCTGGCGCATGTTAGGCCCTCACCTCAGAGCGCTCGTCTTCCTCAGCTGTGGTGCCAGGTGCGTGGTTTGTGTGATGATTTACCGTGGATAAGAAGCTCCGGGGCCCTGGGGGTGTTCTCCTATGTGACGCCCCACCAGTGTCTGATCGCAGAGCCGCCCTGCTTGCAGGCAGGATGGGGATCTCTCCAGTGTTGCACGGGGAAGGCATGAATGTGTTTGGTTTTACTATAAGCCCATGTGTGAATGAGAGTGTTTGTTTAGCAGCAGCGGAGGAGTGCGGAGGCAGCAAAGCAGCTTTTTAAGACGAATTAAGAACAAAGTGGCGTACACCAGAATATATACAGTACCAATCAAGGGACTGTGGTAGGCACAGCTAGCTAGCTTAAAGTTAGCTTAAAGCAATATAAATTAAGTTTTTAACCTTTATAAAATGTTTTCATAACTTTTGTGATCATATGTCAAGTCATGACAACTTTGTGTCATAAGTGGGTCTGTATCTCGAACCGGCATTAAGTAACTTAGAGGAGGGTGGCAGGAACCCTGCCAAACTAAACAACTACAAATGTGCTGACTGCTTTACTGCATACGTCACTTCCCCCGTTTCTTATCTCCAACATCATCATCTGAGATTGTTTCACCACAATTAGATTCATCACCTCATCACTATTCATCCTTCACACAGACACTGGAAACAGACATTTACTTCAATCCAACTGTAGTCTTCCTTCAGGCAAAAAAACACTACCCATTTTGTCCACTGGCCGCCAAAATACAACCAAAACTGAAACTTCTATGATGTTGCTTTAAAAATATATTAAATAATAATAATAATATTAATATTTAGCAGAAGCTAATGCTAAAGTGCTAAAAAAAACTTGTGTTTCAACATCTTTAATTGCCCTTTAACTGGATCAGATTTGTTGTTGCCCAGTGATCCATTCAGGTTCTGTTTCTTTGAAATAAATGCTCCTAATTCCGCTGCTGATTTTGCCTAATAACCAACGTGGAGCGTCAGTCAGAAAGCACTCAGCATGTCTGTAAACATCAAACTTCAGGCTGTTTTCTGCAATGATGCATTCTGGATAAATAACACATTTAATTTGCAGCACAACTGCTGCATAATTTGTCTTTACTCACTTTGTAACGAGAGTATGAATGTTATATATATATATATATATATATATATATATATATATATATATATATATATATATATATATATATATATATATATATATAATTCATAACCAAAACACTGATTTTCAACTTTATTCAGCTAAACGTTTACAAAACGGCCAAGTAAGTTCTTAATTTAGACTTTATCTAGAAAAATGTATTTAGAGGAAGCTAAATGTGCTAAATCGTTTTACTATTTGCAAAAGCTGCACAGACTTTGCAGTTCAAATTTGCAAGCAATCACCTTTAAACTGGTCTGGTTAGTAAATAGGATCCAACTGCATGTAATGTAATTAGACTCAACAGATTTCTTTGAGGGACAGAGAAATAGCTCAGCACATCAATCTGAAACACAGGAGTGGTAGGATTATGCTGTAGTAATGCTTTTATAATCGTCAACAAAGCTAATATCGACCTAAGACTAACCAGAAACACTCCAGATTAGCTACAGATAGCTGTGTCCCTGCCAGAGTGAAGCGCACACTCCTCCAAATTGCACATATTGGCAGTTTATTGAGAAACTGGTGGACACCCGCAGTTTATGTTGCATCATCTTGCAAGTTACAGACAAGTTTATACCAGAAAAGCGCTCGAGACTGAGGTTGCAAATGTCCTATTTTGTGGTTGTAAAATATTTATTTTCACTATCTAAGCAAAATGTTGTTAAAGAGTTGAAATGAAACAAGCAATATTGAATTCTCTATGCTGTCCTACTTCAGACTCCACTTTATATGGCTTACCTGTCACACTGCACTGCTTTCCCCTCATTCACTGTCAGGGGAAGTGCTCACTCTGGGCCTTCACCCGCGACTCTCTTCCTGTCGCATTGTGCTGAAACCTTGAGGGAACCTGCTCTTATGTCTGAGCTCTATCAATTTCCCTACCAGCAGAAAACCTTGAGTACCGTCGACTTAGCGAGAGGTGGATGTTATAAATATCAGAAACGTGTTTTTGAGTCAAGGCCTCCTCAGTCTTTCTGAGAATAGCGTCGGATGTCAAGATACTCATTCTGACAGTTTTACACACAGGGTCAAGAGTCAAAGAAAGTTTCTTAAACTAACAGATTAACTGGCAAAAGACTATTCATAAGGTATACAGATGATGCAAAAGGTGGAAAACAACCTTCACGCATGAACGGCGCCTTATTTCACATCTTTGATTAGAATGTGAAAAACTGCAACATTTAAATGGGTTTTATTATGCAAAATCATCTTTGAAGCCTGTTACAATGTCATTCTCTTTTCAAAAATTGTCCAAAAAGTCTTGATCTTGAGCTCAACAGTTCTTCTTTATGTACCTTGAGAGTACAAGGGTACAGCAACTGGACAAGTTAAAGTAACTAAGACCAAATGTTCAGCGTGCTAGTACTGGCGCTGTTCGTTTTCTTGGATCTAACGTACAGATCGGCGGTACTAAAGATGGACTGACTTTAAGTACCAGGGTCAATGGTTAGAAGTGAAATTCAAGTGGGACAAGTTTAAGTAACATCTAAGGGTTTGAAGGTGCGGTGATGAAGGTGGATGAAATAAAGTTGAGCTGTCTTTAGAGAAACTTGGCCAAACCTTGTAGGTCAGGTCATGGGAAGGACAGAGATTATATGTATATATTGGCCAAAGGGTGTTTATTATGTGGCTGCTTGGGAGGAAACCACTTAGAAGCATAACTCTGAAATAGGAAGTTGGAAAAAGAAGACAATCAATCGTAATAGGGTTACACCTGAAAACTGCTGAGTGGCAGAAATCTCTGTTTTCCTTTGACTGGCTTTGACATTTACTCAGAAGTCCAGAATCTGGAGTTTGCTTCGTTTTTCCGTTGCATCAAAACAGAAAACGCCAAATGATTTCATTCTTCGCTCTTCGGGAGAAATATATTTTATATATTTTGTTGGATTCCAATCTACTCACTCTACCAAAGCTCCTGTAATATGCTTTTTACTTTTCATTGTTTTAACTTAAACATATTTCGGTACACTCTCCCAGTATAAAGGCTAAGTGATGCATTTTTAACCAGGAAACACAAAAATCCCTTCAATCCTCTGCAAACGTCAGTTAAAAACACCTTAAATTTGCTTTTAGAGTGACTTCTCACATTTAATGTCTTAAATTATTTCAAAAGTTTGATAAACAGCTAATTTTTTTATGTTTCACTATGATTCAAACTTAGTGTAAGAACACTGAAAACAGCAATTTTACGATTGTGCTCCATCCAATCACCAGATGGTAGCTGCCTGTTTTTTTATTTTTTATTATTGGATTTTTGAGTGTGCTTACTGTACTCCAGTAATGTAACATTTCTTTACGTTGCGTAATAATCTCGACCTGCACAGACCGATGTTATGCAACGACATCCTGCACGTGAGCAGAGACCCGGCTGGCTGGGAAACGGAGCCGTTTCCTAACAGAAAGGTGCTTCCTGTGTGTAACTGTGAGCCAAATTCACCTGAAGAAGTGAAAAGAAAATACACTTTCAGAAAAATGTCCTAAAAGTGTTGGAATAAATGACAACATAGAAGTTGGGTTCATATTTTCGCCTTTATTTGAATAGTAAATAAAAATAAATGGTAATAACAAATAATAATAATAAAATTCTGCCTGCCCTTGTGGTCTCTCTCGCTGAATAAGTAACAGGCAACACGGTTGCCGATGTGTGGGATGGTTTTCACTGATGCTTACGATAACAGCCCTGAGGATGCTGCAGGGAATGGATAGGATGAGGATGAAAACAAGTCCTAATCTAAAGTTCTGGCAGGAAAAAACAACTTTAAATGAACTGGTGCGGGACTTTTCACTTTTCTCTGCCTGTAAACGTGTTACAGTTGGAGCTCGGTCCAGCTTGAGCAGCCTCGTTGCTCATTCATCACCAGTAATTGGTTTTCCCCGGGTTGCCTCCAGTGGTGGGACCCAAACATCTCAAGCCTTAAGAGCGCCCACAAACGCTTCGTCCAGATTAGAAACAAGAACACAAGTTGCCGCTTGCTTTGACATCCACGAGGCTGCGCTCCGTGACTTTATCCTCCAGGCTCAGCCTGTCAACACAATCCGACCCGAATCAGGATCCTGCAAATCTGATTAGCACCATCATCCACCCTCCTGAACCCTCCAGGCGTCCGAAGTCGTACCGGTCGGTAAAAGCCTTACGTTGGGTCCCCGGTAGCACCAGTGTCAGCGCCTCAGCTGTATCGTCGTCTGGTCTCATTTCTTACGTCGATCAATGAGGTGTTCTATCACCCAGAATGGACTTTCTGTTTAATTAGCTCAACTTTCCTCCCCGAGCTGTTTGCCTGTCAGCAACTTGCAGCCTCAGCCTCACGCTCGGCTGAGCAGCCCTCCGTCCTGCCTGAACAACCGAAACTTGGCCTGGGCCTCGAACGCCTCTCCAAGGGGGGGCTGACAGCGCTTCTCTCCTCTCCTCTCTTCTCCACTTCTGACCGGTCTCCAGTTCCTCCTGGGCCAAATGAGAGCCAGTCAAAAAAGTTAGAAACTCCTGATGAGCATGGTAAGTTAGCGTGGAAGCTGCTCGGAACGAATTTAAACAAATCTTAAAGCTTGAATTTACTTTTAAAGGCAAAACTTTAAAAGCTCTCCATCACACTTAACTGTTTGTTTGCAAAGCTTCTAGTTGTTTAAATGTTTTAAATACTGAAAGTTTTGCTCCACTTGAATGACATCTTCAGATGTTTATTTCCCCATTAGTTCGGTTTTATGCTCCAGCCGAGTCTCATAACAGTTTTTCACCCATTTATAAGGTTTTTTTTTCTGATACGCTCAATGTGTTGCTTATAAGCTCGAATTTGAATGCAACTAGTTTAATATTGCAGTTAGCGGCTAAAACTCAAGAGTTTTTTGCATTTATTAGACTTTTTTTTTGTTTCTCAGTCTCGTCTCGTGTTTTATATTCCCAAATTAAATGAGATTACATTTTAAAAAAATGCATGATTTAAATATGTCTTTGTCATTTATTCTTCTTAAAGGGGAAAAATTGTGTTTATTTGATATTTTAATTTGGCTATTATGTGAAGTCAATGTTCATTTTAACTTGTTTTGATGTACTGTTCCATAAATGTAAGAAACATATTTAAAACTGTCCTTAAAATTGTGTTTTAAATTTAGTTTATTTTAGAGGCAGGAGATGCTAAAATCCCAATAGAGAGAAATGGTGCTTCAAAAGTCGGCCCCTCCAGAAGAACGCGATTCTGCGATCGCAGAAAATCCTGCTAATTCAAGGAAAGGGAGCAGAATATGCGGGTGCGCCTGATTCTTAAGAAGCCGCATAACCACCACATAAATAGGATCTAAGCGCAGAAATCGCACAATTCAGTAAATTTGGCCCGTTTTTGCTGATCCTGCATTATTTCTCCAAAATGTGAAATAATTGATTATTTTCCTACTTTTGACTGACACTAACCCCCCCCCCCCCTCTAACAAACACACGCTTTAGTCCCAGCAGCGGTGGCATGTCAGCGCGTCGGCCATCATGGATGTGTCAGATCTGCCCCATGAACTAATAAAATCAAATGGACTGAAGTTGATCCAGCGTCTTACTACAGGAGCTTTAAGTTAGTTACAACTGTTTTTGTTCTTAGACAGATTCTGGATTTCAGAACTAAGCAATGTTCATATTTAGCTCATACTACGTTATAGATGACCTTAAATGGTCCAAGACTCTAAGTTAGCATAACGGGACTAAATAACTGGCTCAGCTGTGCTGCTATGTTATGTCATGTTTGCTGCTTACTTATTCTCCTACATTTGGAAACAACAATTCCCAAATTTTTTAAGCATATTTTTGCACTTTCCTGCATTTTTGGCTCTTTCCTGCATTTTCATTGCAGAAAACATGACAAAAAGCTTCAGAATCCACCACAAAAAAGTTTTTACTGCGGTTTTCTGGGGGAACTGAAAATTATATAAATTCCTAAATCTTAAAACGTAGGGTTTAAAATATCCAAATTTGTTACAACTATGACATTATTTTAAATCAAAACGTTGAAGTATTAACCTAAATTTGGCAAAGAAATTAATCTACGTTTTAACAAAAAACCATCTGTGTTGATTAAACCTTTTATTTTGAGCTTACAAATAGTTTTTTGCAGAACTCGCAGCTTTAAAAAAACCTAAAATTAGACACCCTCTAACATTTTTGGAATTGTATATTTATTAGGAGTCTAATAAAGCAAATATGCAAACAATGAAACATCATTGTTATCCTTTATGTACCTCTTTTCTTTTACAGAATATAAAACTTAAAGGCGGAGCTACAGCCTCTAATTTCTTTTTTTTTCTGAGAGGTTGTTTCCTGTCAAGCTTTCATGTTTATTCCAAAAGGCTCCACCTCCATCCCTACTTATACATGACTATTTTAATATCTTTCAGTGCAACAAGGTCCCTCGTGGGCGTGAGGGGGGGCACACTTATAGAACTGTCAGCCAATCCGGCTGCTCAATTTAAACCGCCAGGTTACATTTTCATGCCGTTACCCTAATAGCTTCTTACAAATGATGTGCCATTACAAGGAGGTTTATTTAAACAAATTTAATACATCTTTAATCAACCGGCACCGAGCGCCTTCATAAAAGGTCACATGCCACATCAGGAAGGGCCCCGGCTAACCCCCTCCCGCCCCTCGCATCGCGGCGTTGTTGGAGGCAGGAAATGTGATGGATTGTTTTCGCTGGTGACTCATTTTCAGCAAAGATTTACGTACATTTTCATTCAGTCGTTGAGTTTCATTCCTTCAGGTGACGGAGAAAAAAGGAGCCGCCATCTATTGCCTTGCGTTGAGGTTCGGATTCATCTAATCTCAGCAGGAGAGAGTGTTGACAGGAGTGGCACCCAGGTGTGGTCTTCTGCTTCTGTAGTCCGTGTGCCTCAAGGTTGGACGTGTTGTGTGTTCAGAGATGCTCTTCTGCATGCCTTGGTTGTAACGAGTGGTTATTTGAGTTACTGTTGCCTTTCTATCAGCTCCAACCAGTCGGACCATTCTCCTCTGACCATCAACGAGGCATTTTCACCCACAGAACTGGAGCTCACTGATATTTTCTCTTGTTTTGGAACGTTCTCTGTAAGTCTTGGAGATGGTTGTGGATGAAAATCCCAGTAGATTAGCAGTTTCTGCCCGTCTGGCATCAACAACCATGCCATGTTCAAAGTCTCTTCAGTCACCTTTCTTTGTCATTCTGATGCTCGGTTTGAACTGCAGCAGATCTTCTTAACCACGTCTACATCCCTATATACATTGTTGCTGCCATACGATTGGCTGATTAGGAATTTGCGTTAACGAGCAGTGGGACAGGTGTACCTAACCTGCCCAAGGAGCTGATGGTGCAGTTCTACACCGCCACCATAGAATCTGTCCTCACCGCATCCATCACAGTGTGGGGCAGCTCAGCCACCAAACAAGACACCCATAGACTGCAGCGTATCATCAGGTCTGCAGAGAGAACCATCGGTGTGCAATTACCCTCCCGACTGGACCTGCACACGCCCAGAACCAGGAAGGGGGCAGAGAACATCCTCTGTGATCCATCACACCCTGGACATCACCTTTTGCAGTATCTTCCCTCAGGTCGGCGTTTCAGCCAGTTGAGGATCAAGACCTCCAGACTACAGCGAAGCTTCTTTCCACACACCATCACACTCATGAACAGCTGAACATTACAACACTACATTCTGGATACAGTCTACTGCACACATTCATCCATATCTAGAACGTTCTCTCACTCTTCTTTTTTCTTTACTGCTTTTATTTATCTGATAGCGTCTCAGAACACTTACCGTCTCAACCAGTGACTGTTCTGTTACCCATATTTATATCTATTTAATTCAGTCTGCACTGTCCTTTACCGTTGCACTAGCACTTTACTTTAAATACACAACTCTGCATATTGTGCGTGTGTGTGTAGGAGGATAGCTAGGTTGGGTGTGTTGGTTACTTTTGTAATGTCAGTTATCGTGCATTGTGAGCTACTGTAACCAAAAACAAATTCCTTGTATGTGTGAGCATACTTGGCCAATATAGTCCGATTCTGATTCTAATAAAGTGGCCGGTGAGTGTATATCATCATTTAATATCAGTTGTAATTTTGGACTATTGGAAGCACAATAACTGTTTGCTAATATACTTTAAGTGTTTGAACTATTATTTTTAATGTTAATGCAATTTTCACCCAGTATGCCTGAGGGCATGTGGAGAAAACTGGAGATTAGACTAATTATACGCCTTTAATACTCCACTGTGGAATGTGATGGTGGTAGAATCATGCTGGGGGAATCCTGTAAAATAAAAACCTGTTAGGCCGACTTTTACTGACAAAAAAAATATCAATAGGTTCATTTTTGTATTTTCAAGCAGTTGAAATTGCTTGATTCTTTCATTCAGATGTTTTTGTGTTTACTTTCTGGGTTTGTTAGGATTTGATATGTAGAAATGGCATTGAAAGCCGCACCCGGATACGTATCCGCTTCTTAAATTCATGCTGCATTCCCTTAACCGCTGCTCTGTTGTTTGATTACCGCTCCTGCACGCGTGACCCCCCGACTAAAGCCAATAAACAAAGCAATCTGACTAGCCGGAGCCTGCGCCGCCCGCGCTCCAGAGATGGAGATGTTTCAATATGCAAAATAAGGGGGTGTGTGATATCCATTGACCCCAGAAGGCCTCATAGCACCACCCACAGGGCGTATTACTGTTTAACATAATAAATCTATTCGTTTAAAACATAACAAACACCGCATCCTCCCCCGACTCTACGTGTTAACCTTGCATGCTCTGCGTTACACATTAGTTAATTTAAAAAGAGTTGATACATGATCCAGGTGTACTCCTACCACCTTCCTCCTCTGGTTTTGCGTGATCAAATCGGCCGAGTGGAGGCAACTTAATTCCTCTGGGTTAACCCCTTCCACGCTGTCGGCTGTTTTTCAGGGTGGCATTTACACAAAATGAATTGCTTGCTTAGACACAGCTAACTAAATAAAAGACAGCACGGGGCTGATACTATGAAAAATGGATTTTCATTACTGTTTCATTGATTCTAGTAAATAAGGGCCTCAGGCTTGAACCGCAAAGGCTGCAAAACGCTAATAATTTAATCTGAGGTGACACAGACCAAAATGTATGTGGACAAAATAAATAAATAAATAAGAAATCCTTCTTGAATATTAAACAAGAGCCTCCAGACAAGAGAAAAGAAGGGAGGCGGGGCGCGGAGGGTGATTCAGATGTATGCAGATTGCCCGTCCAACCTATTTAAAAACAAGAATTAGGTATTCCCGTCATAAATCACGTCCGCCGCCACCGATACGCCTTGTTACGCCAGTGTTTAACGGAAAGCTGAAAGGTTAAAGCGCTCTGTGCATTAAAATACACGAGGATAATTAATACTTCTCTCCTGGCTGTTTGTAAAATATGGAAAAATAGTCAGCCGGAGTGTGACGACGCGTTCCGGCTACAAACGATGGGAAAAGAGCAAACACCTCCTGGGCTGAACATCAGGCCGTATTCTAAGCAGGTGAATTAAAGCTAAAACCTGGCTTTAAGTGCAGCTCCCTGAAGGCAACAGCTTGACCAAATAATCTGTGGTTTGAAACACAGGTTGCTCTCCTGTCGTCTGCATGCATGTTAGTGTCGCTAATTAGTGCCTCTTAGCAGCAAAGTAGTGCGAACTCCCTAATTTGACAAGTGTACTGCAGAGGTGTTGACGGGCGTCAGCTCGGTCAAAGCTGTCACCTCGCTGAGGGAGGTGTTGCAGCTACCTGGCTCTGTCGCACCTTTTTCGGCGACATCATCGAGGCCGTTTGGAAGTGTTGTATAAAATAAAGCGTTGAAATAAAGAAAAGAAAAACCAGACTAAACTGCGGGTCATTTGGCAAAATGGTTTGCGGCGTGAGCAAAAAGCGACTTGACAAGTGTCCGAGCCCATTATGCCGCGTTAGTCCTCTTCCCAGTACGCCTTTAACACGCGCCGAGATGATCATGTCACGGTTCCGCAGATAATAGCGTCAGCATCTGGAGCGAAAGCAAAAGATTTCACTGCACAGATAAAGGTACGCGCCTAACAACCTACATTATGTAGGTTACATGCTTTGGTGTGCAATCCCATCTTTCTGTGTGACTTGCAGTGCTGAAGGTGCTCAGGTTTAACGCATTAATTCATGCGTGGCTTCGAGAATCTTCTGCCAGAGATAACGAGAGCGCTCTCCATGCACTCGCTCTTTTATAACTGGGCGCAGCTCTTAGTCACTACCCGACTTTCTCCTCAGCCGTTCTTGTTGCAGCAGAGGAGGGGAATGATAGTTACACCGATGATGACACCACAGGCTGAGAAATGTTTTAGTCAGCCGTCAAAGCCGCTCAGATCCGTCCTCGCTGACCTTTTCTGCATTTGCTCCAAAACTCTGAGTGCCAGCCTTCAACGGCATCGCTCCGATTAGGCCGAGTCACTTACTGGAACGCCACATTCCCACTGACAGGGATTCCTCCGCCAATGAATCACGAGAAGGAAAAACAAACATCCAGCATTTACTTGCCGCTCATCCTGGTAAAGGTGTGTAAAATGCCTGAAAACAAATTAGTCTTTAGTGCAGTAGTATGATCTCACTCAGAAAAAATAGAGGAGATAAGCATATTCCTAACCTAGCTGCTGCCTAATCTGTTTAACAGACTGTTTAAATTCCTACATTTTAGGGACGCTTTAACACCAGAGCAATTTGGTCCATTCAAAACAGACCCAAGTTTGTTTTGTTTGTTGCTCTGCCTTTTTTAAGATCGTACCAAATCTCATCTAAACTCTTGAGTGGACCGGCCGAGTGAACTGTGCTCAGCCTGAAACTCTGCATCTTGCTTCACTTCCAAGCAGACCCGGGTTTGTTTTGAGTACAGTGGTAAAATAAACTGACTATCCAGAAAACCACACCAAAGTAACTGGAAGGGATCTCTTACTTTGAGAAAAATATGATCGGCATCAGTTTGACCCCTCTCTGTTTTCTGCTGATGCATTTGTCTCTTGTAATGCTAGATTACTCTCATCACTTATGAGAATCCCTCTCTGAACTTAATATCCAGAAATACTTTTTCCCAGTAAAATTCCAGATTTAGATATCCAGACCGGCGTTGTATCTACCATGAACATGTTTACTAGATCAATCATAATCATCCCATGAATAATTACCTTACACTTTTCATATGTGTGTAATAGATGACCTTAACATAGTAACATTAACATACTGACATAAGCGTTAGCATTAGTAGTACAATAATAACATGTGAATATTAGAGGTAGCATACAAGCCACAACCTGGTTGCTTCCTACTCCTCCACCTCTCCCAGTACTTCGAGAATGTGAAAGTTTGAATAATTAGAGGGAGCTGATTCGTTGATACTAACATAATCCTCTTGCTGCAGCCAGGTTTCTGTGAGACAAAGCAAATCAATTTGATTATCAAGAATTAAATCATTAACTAATAAGGACTTTGAGCATAGAGATCTTATGTTCAATAAGCCACACTTAATAGTTATACTGTTTTGTTTCATCTAAGTTGTTTTTATCTTTATGAGATTTGCAGGATTAGCTCTTTTTAGATTGATCTTTAATCTATTTTGTTTTGGCCGTGGGCTAGACACCGTCTCAATGGGATGTTGGGTAGGTAACTGTAGAGAGGAGTTCTAAACTACCACCCTGGTCTGGACCCTGGTTATTAGCACACTAACATTACTGTTAGCATCTACAGTACAACACTAACATGTATAAAATGTTTTAGCATAGCCACAACCATACAACATTAATATGTCACATTAGAATAGCCTCAATCGTAAAACACTAGCATTCAAGTTTTAGTGCTAGCATCTGCAGCTATATGTTAAAGTACAATAACGGTTATCAGCCTATTAATATGTAATCTCTTAATGTAAAGGTGCTAACATTAAGATTAGCGTTGACATCACAAAACAAAAAGTTTAAATGCTAACATTGGCTTTAATATTTCAACACAATGTTGTAATGCAAACACAAATGTGAGCGTCTGTTATTTCACAGCATGGGTAATGCATATGCTGTTATATTCCACAGCTTATTATGGTACTATAGATTTATCAATTAATTAAATGTTTCATTATCAATCAAATCATGCAAGTTAATATTTATAATATAACTGCATTTTATAAAGTTACAATCAACTCACTTTCTGGTGCCTGTCAAACTATCCTATCATTTATTTGTGACTAGTAGTTGCAAAATGCCTACTTGCTGAACTGGGTGGTGTTACCAGAATTTATTATACTTGCACAAAATTAAAACACTAATGACCATTAACACAAAGTTTAATCCTAAGGAGAAAATGTGAGAAAATACAAGGCAATATTCTAAAATACAGTTTTTTGATTAGAACAGCCATCCGGTACCTACATAACTGCAACAACAGGGTCTCTGGGAAAAAAACTAGGTTCCCCAATGTGGAATCCAATTGTTTTGTGGTTTGTGGTGGAGTTGCATAAGAAAAGGAGCCCAAACCCACCCTCCCTCCCCACCAACACACTCAACAGCCCCCCAGGTACCCTCTTATGTCACAACCATTTGGAAGTGCCTGTACAACCACAAACCTGAAGTTGGGCAACTTCAGGGCATACAGTGGGGCGTCACACCTTCCTCAAAACGGCTCTATCTGTTCAAATCTGTGGTGGAAACACCTTGTCTTGATTTGCATAACATATTCATCACTTTCTCACACGTTTCTTTCATATTACAAAGCAATCAGTTTCCCACTGTCAGAATGTGGCAGACTCTTTTACAGCGAGGTGCTGCTAAACGTGAGCATATTTAGCAGGTACTTTGGTGTAGTGAGCAGTCAGTGCTGTCACTTTACTGCCACATAAGAAAACACAAGCTTTCTTCAGCACAAAATATTCATTACTTCATAAAAGTTTTAAGAACCTGTCTACATTTTGTCATGTTAAGAGAACAAACTTAAATATATTTTATGCATATTTTGGGGGGTTTCAGCCTCGTTTATTCTCATGACCCTAAATAATATCTAATGTGACCCATTGTGAAATAATCAACTAATTTAGTATTCAAATAATCGTTAACTGGAGCTTAAAGACCATAAAACATACCATGTGTTGAAGGAACAACACACTTACAACAGTAATTAGGCTTAAAACAGCATAAATAATATATATACAATTTACCTTCAAGATGAAAACCCTTTTTTGTAGATTTGTCAAATAAATTCTTTTGTTAGGCATCTTTTGCTATTCAATAATTGATCGGTAAGTGAAAACCATAATCAGTAGATTAGCTGCAAATACTATTGATGTTAAGTCATTAATAAAGGACTGAACTTTCAAGATGTTAATGTTAGAAGTATTGATCCCTCTTTTAAACCTTTCCAGTCTCTGTTTGGTTACTCAAATGGAATAAATTGTATTCCCCGCACTAAACACTCCAGGTAACGGGTATCAAGATTGCCTTTTCCCAATATTCAGACTATTTTTAACCAAATGTATTTGACCAAACCATCTTCACACAGATTAGTCTATTTAGTCTATTAGTTTACGTTTCTGCATTTATCAGACGCTTTTATCCATCGTGACATACAAAGTAGATACAATGTTACAGTTATTATTATTCTGATCATAAACCAGCTAGAGAAAACTCTCTAGTCAGAGTCAGAGGTGACAGTGAGGAGATAGAGGGAAGTACAGGGAGAGTAGTAGAGGGGGTATAGAGGTCTGGGTAAGAGTTAGAATAGGAGATGCTCTTTGTAGAGGTGGGTCTACAAGAGTTTCTAGAAGACAGACAGGGACGCTGCTGTTCTTGTGGTGCTTGGTAGGTCATTCCACCATCTTGGAGCAACACAAGAAAACAGTCTGGATTGTCTTAAGTGTGGTGTAGGCACTGCTAGACCACAATCCATGCATGACAGAAGATACCGAGCTGTGACATAAACCTTTGGTAGAGTATTAAAGTAGATGGGAGCCGTACCCTTCAGCACTTTGTAGGCTAGCACTGGAATTATTGACATTCATATGGCTTCATATGAGTTGAAATCAGGACCAAAAATACACCATCCCAACAGTTCAACTCAGTTCAACAACATTTTTCTTTAGGACATTGACAGTTATGTTGGTGAGAGCAAATTAGTTTCAATCTTTATGTTTTACTTCAGTTCTTAGCTTGCAACTACTTTGTGTTGGGTCTGTCACATAAAATCCAAATCCAAAAATTAAGGTTTGGGGTTGTAATCTGACAAAATGGGTTGTATAAATACTTTTGTAATCCATTCAGTCAATTCTGCTTCATTACAACTGTAAATAAGTGAAATTATAGTTAGAACAGAGTCCTGGCCACATCTGTGTCAGAGCATGAGATTTCTGAATACCTAAAGATATTTATGTTAACTCCTGAAAATGAAAACTTTGTTGGATTTCCTTAATCCCTCTCGGCAATAAATAAAACATTTCCAGGGCAGGTTTTCAGTACAGTGAACATATCTGATAATTAGCAGCACAGAACCCTCCTTGATCCTGTAAACCTAATGACGCATCTAGAGGCTCTTCACTAGTGCAATCCTTTTGGACCTTTCATATTTAGCGAATCACTCCAAACTAGCCATGACACAAGAGCCCCAGCCTCTAATTTCTTTTGAAATAATAATCATTCGGAGAGCATGCTCTCTCTTTTTGAGGAGCGTGACACAGCCTGAGGTCGGGATCTGTTACACGTTGATCCACTGTGACACTCCTGATCCCAGGAAACCAGCGCTGAATTCGCCGGAGCGGCCCTTTCCTCTGGGATAAGAAGCCTCCTAGTTACTTCAGTGCAACGGGCGAAAGTATCTAGGGCACCGTGGATGTGGCCCAAGGCAGCAAGGGGGGAAAATATGCCGTTTCATCTGTGAGATTCAAAAGACTTGTGCGATAAAAATTTAAAAATAATTCTCTATGTACATATTTAACCAGCAGCTGCACAGCCGGGCTGTTTTGCAACAATAACGCCACTTCCACCGCCGTCTGCTAATCACTAATTTACTCGCCAGTCGCTTGCAAAAACAATCGGTCTGTTTGCTCTAATTGATGACTGGCAGCTGAAGGATGTTGGGACAGAATATGTGTTTACAATGGAAAGCTGTTTGTGTAGCGGAGGCTTAATAGACGAGGTGTTTGTTTAACTGGCGTCCTGAATTCAAACTAGGGAAGTTTGTTTAACCTAATTCTGAGCAATAATCTGGAAACCAAGCCTCTGTACATGTTCAGATTGCTGTGTTGGGATTTAAATTAGTAACCAACATATTCCCGTACATGGTTGATGACCATGCAGTGGAAAGAACACCTTAGTGGTCCTCAGAGTCAGGCGTGACTGGTTATGTAGAGTTCAGGATTTGTCTACAAACCTCTGGAGATTATTATGTAATCCAGGTGTGGATACATGTGGAATGAAGGGATATGGAAGAATGGAACAAAAATATTAGTTATTATACAGGTTGTATCTATCCATCCATTTTTCCATATACCCATTAATCCTTCTGTCTATTGGCCATTTATTCATCTTCCCATTCATCCATCTATCCTTTTTTAAGCCAAACCATCAATTCATCAAACCGGGATTTATTAACCCATTAATTTGTCAATTTATCCTTTTATAAATCCTTACATCCATTCATCCATCCATCCTTGTATTTGCCAAACCATCACTTGATTTGTTTATCATCTATTCATCCACCCAACCATCACACCATCCATCCATCTGTACATTTATAAAATCCTCCATCCATCTGTCTTTTTACCCATCCAACACTGTGATTATCTAACCATGTGAGTATCATTTATCCATACATCTATATTTTTTAACTAATACACCATCGATCAAATTGTTTATTCTTCCATCTGTTTAGCAGCACACCCGTCCTTCTATTTGTCCAACCATCAGTCCATTTATTTATCCATCCATGCAACTAATTTCAAAATCATTCAATCTAAATTTAAATTACTGAAAATAACATTTTGTGTTGGACAAAAAATAAAAGCTAATTAGTTTGGTCTTTTTTTAACACTAAAACAACACAGAGCATCCTCCAAAGAACACCACAATCAAAAGAAAGCATGGCAGTGGCAGCATCATGCTGTAGAGTTACGATTTTTTTCGCAATGATGTTTTGATAAGCTGAATAAAATTGATTTCAAGTCTTCATGTTTGTGCTAGAAGACCTGAAGACAAACAGAAACATTAGATCAACATTGATGAAATATTAAACTGTGTGTATGCGTCTAGAGCTAAATCTGACAGGAAGTCAGTAGGATGAGATGTCAGGGTGGAGTGAGCAAATATTAACAATTCAAGATTGTGAATTCTTTTAAAATCTTTAAAAATGTAAACTTAATCCGACTTCTGATGCTTCATGTAAGGATTATAGTTAAGGGTTTGCCAGTATGTGGTTGGAGCATCATGTATTTTTTAAAGATAAATTGTTGTAGACATATTTATAGAACACCTTTAACTACCTGGTCTTAACATAAGAGGCCCTCTTGTAGCTTGATGGCGTAAAGTCACTGTCTAACCACATCTTGGACCGAGTTAAAGTGACATAAAGTTGTTGCTTTAACATATTAGTCTCTGAAAACGACAGCAGACGTGAAGCGCTCTCGGTGGTTACAGCAACTTGGCCCAGAACCTTGAGCCGTCCGCCTGCGTAGGAGAACCTATTATAGTGTCAGCGTGTAAGTAAATGCTGTCACAGGGTGGGTCGTGTGAAAAGCTTACGGCGGCCGTGTGATTTATGTCTGCTTTACTCGCCGTGTTTTACTAGGACGGGCTGAGGTTACAGCAGTTACTCTCCAGTCAGAGATTCCCTCGGCTAATGACATGTTTTTGGCTCAGCGAGGAAGTCCACCAGCCCTTCCAGCTGCTTTGGCAGGGCACTGGCCGTTTGGACGGACTGGTCAACATCGAGCTGTACCCAGAATAACACGGATCCGGCAAGGTTTTTTCGTTAGCTCCTAAATTTGTGGTGATTGCTGCTTCCTTTGGGATTACCATTATGGTCTGGAAAACTCTGGCAGTAGGGAGCGTCATAAAGTCCATGAAAAATGCCCTGTACCACCTTTATTGTGGCATCCATCCATTCATGCATCTATCTCCCCATTCAGTCTTTTATCCATCCATCCACCTATTCATTCAGTTACCAATACATCCATCCATCCATTCATCTATGATTCTGTTCAGTCATTTACATTTACAGGAATGCATACCTGTATCCAAAGCGACTTACAAAAAGAGGGTTTAACGTTGAACTACGCTGCAATTTACCTGCAATATGTTAGGAGAGGATTTAACATTAATGAAGATCATTAATGATGGATCATCCATCCATCATTTAATTTATCAGTCCATCCTTCTTCAGAACAATGGATCTGTCCATATTTATTAATTCCTATATAATTTCATCCATTCCTTCCTTCATTCATCTATTATTCTATGCATCTATCAATCTGCTTAACAATCAATGCATCCATCAATTCGAATAGGTTTTATCTATTTTTCTCTTTATTTGAGGAGTCTGTTAACCTCGGTCTAGAAAACTCTGGGATTTGGACATATATGGAATCGTTTTTCCAACAGAGATTAGCTTCCTGCCCCGTCTGTGACTGTTTTCTTCTCAGATTGAGCCTTTTGAAGTCTTGTAGCTTTGAGTTCCCATCAGCATCTGTCCCAGTTCCCCTGTGTGTAGTCCTCCCTGTTTTTTAGACCCGGTTGTTGGAAGTGTGTTGTCCATCCTCCGGTGTTGGCGCCCATAAGAGAAACAGTTCAATAGGTGCGCGTGTCCCCGGCACCCTTAATCCCTCGCGTTTCCTGTTGGTCCTCCTTGTTTTCACTGCTAACAAACCCCGCTGCAGTTTGCTTTGAAGAGCAGAAACATCCACATGTCCATCGCGTCCTTGTTCTCACCTGGCCAAACAAACTAACCCGGAGGATCAAACTCTTTCAACATGTGGAGAAACAAAACAGACTGCAGGAGTTGGAGCCACATTAAGGGACACCTGCGTGACTGATGTACCGTAGTTAGCAGCAGGAAGGAACAAGTGCACCTCCACCCGGGGGAGCGTTCACCAGCACCTCGCCTCGGACAGCTGTGGGTGGCCAGAGGGAGACACGGAGGGGAGGGGAAAGGTGGGAGATATATTGGAGACGGATGGAGAATGAGCCGAGATGACAGAAAGAAAAAGTGGATGTATGAGAAGGAGAGCAAGCGATCCACATCTGTTCGTCATTATCCTCCTGGCCCCACGCTCTAGTAATCGCTCCATCTGACATAACTCATAGCAGACCTCACTTTGACTACAGATGGGCGACCATAGGTGGGGGGTAAGTCATTCAAGGCGGGTTTTGCAAAAGGTACCGCAAACTGCGTCTCAAATCTCACAGCATTAAAGGAAAAATTCCCCTGTACTTTTCTGTCTCCTATTAGTGTTAATAACACTGTATCCACCACTTTAATTGTCGGTATCTGGCAACGCTGCAAGATTGTTCAGCTGAGGTCTGACTGGGCAGGAAATGCAAACAGTGGAACGATCAGACAGGTTGTAAATAAACCCCGAGGCTAGCCAAATTAACCAAGACAATTTTAATTTCAGACCCAAATGAAGTGGCTTTAGATAATGTGGCCAAACTCTTGGCTTGTTTACAGCCTTATCGATCATTTGGCTGAACCCGCGCTGCATGGATCATGCTTCCAGATTGCAGCAATTAATTTACGCAAAACCACTGAAAGACTAAAGTGGTTTTGAACTTGATTTTTGTTTTGCAGTTCCATGCTAAAATAATCAGTATCCTTAAATATGTTCCCTTTTCTTTACTTGTGGAGTAATTTTTTTCTTAAACCACCTTTATATTGATGCCCAGTAATAAAACCCAGGGCATGTAATCCCTTTTATAAGGTGAAAGTTGCAGCCAAGGGAAACGCATACCAAAACTATTAATTAAACACAACTTCTCAGCCCTCTGATGAGACCAGGTGGTGGCAGCATCATGCTGTGGGAATCGTTGCCTCAGCAAGGACAATATACAAGCAAATTTATTTGTTTATTCAATCCCACTTGTTTTTTAAAGAGCAAATCTGTGTCTCAGAAGAATCTGGTATCTGTTGTGCAGTTCTTTTCTAGGTTTGGCAAATTTTTTTTTTTTTTGATCAAAACTCATGACAACTGTGTGCATACACTGATAATTAGATCAAAATGTAGGCTTTCATTTTTGCTTAAATGCAAAAAAACAAACAAAGCAAACATATTTTTACTCCAGTAAGTTAGAAGCTGGTCATAGTTCATCAAAAGTCGGATTGAGCAAAATACAGGACTTAAAAGATGGTGGTAAAGACTTTATTTCACATTATAGCAGGACAATAAGCCAAAACATACCTTCTGCCTAACTATTTTGAACATTAATACTATAATAAATAAATATTTATATATATATATATATATATATGCTACAAAGTACTGACTCATGGGAGCTGAATAAAAATGGCCACCACACCGTGACAGGTGTCACAACAAGGAATGCTAATGCGGTGTTATTATAATCAGATTCTCCTCAGCGTCTTCCAGGTCGTTGAAATCTTGAAGATGTGCAGGGGCTGTTGAAGCTTCTGGCCGCACTTAATCACGATGTCTCGAAATGAGATCTGTGGTCGCATCGAGGAGCCCCCAGGAGCCCCGGTGGCCCACTTGTGGACTCAGGAAGGTCAGGCCCCTATTGTGCTCCTCGAGCCTCAAGTGCTCTTTTTTAATCACAGAGCTGCTCCTGCTCAAAGTGTTGCAATCATGCAAATATCCGTGTTCTGCTATCAAAGCAGCTGACCACTACAGCTACTGAATATGTAGGTGTTTTATTTATTTACTGATTAATCATTACATCACTGATGATGTGGAAGATCAGGTTCAAAGATACTGTACTGGCAATAATTAGTGTTATATGTCAATATAGGATTTTTAAAATCTTTTTAAATATAATATGTAACCCAAGATATGAATGGTTTGTTGTGTTTTCGAATTAATAATATCCAGAGTTTGATCAAAATAACCTATATTTAAGATAAGATAAGATAAGATAGACTTTAA
The DNA here is from genome assembly GCA_032876305.1 of Orestias chungarensis. NCBI lineage: Eukaryota > Metazoa > Chordata > Actinopteri > Cyprinodontiformes > Cyprinodontidae > Orestias > Orestias chungarensis. The sequence goes on along the minus strand of JAVLVB010000456.1, from coordinate 563,936 downwards.
TGATCCCGGAGGAAATTGATGTTGTCTTATAGATTCTAAGGTTTCCATGCTAACCTTGACTGTTCATGCTAATTTTAACATGCTAACCTTGTATCTAGCTACAGACACTGTCACATTCCAAAAACCTGTAGTTACCACATCTGTTCTTTTTTCTCTACCAAATAAGAAAAGCTGAATAGTTTATCCTTTCTGTTGTCAACTGTGCCTGATAGATGCTAATGTTTCAGTGTGCTGTAGATGCTAATGCTGGCGTTAGCTTTGCACTGTTGACGTCGACATTAACAAATTTATTTGAATTTTAATGTGCTTTAGATATCACACAGAAATCTTAGATAAGAGGGTGCGTTTAATATGTCTTGCTGTAACTGTTTGTGGTATAGTAGCTAATGGTAATATTAGCACAGGAATGTTAATGGGGTGTTGCAGATGATGCTAGCATGTTAACTAGTACGGTATTGTTTAGTGGATAACACCAATGGTCTGTAGTAAATACTATTGCTATCATTGCCATTATACTGTTTTTGTGAAAGTTACTGTGGATGCTAACTGTTTGTTAGCATGCTAATATGCAATAGATGCTAGTGCTAATGTTACCACTGAGAATGGTAATTTGGATGCTAATAGGTTTGATGGATAATAAAACTGGTGGTACTATGTAAATGCCTTCATTTAAACATGGTGCAGGGGATTCTAACAATAAAATTAGCACCTTAACGCTAAACTGAAAGTGTAAAAGTTGGTATAAATTTGCCTGCAGACTGGATGGAAACATAGCTACTGTGACAAAAATTACCAGTGTCTGTGGTTCTCCAATCTTAACACTTATTAAGCATTGCAGATTGTGTTGTTGAAGCAAAGAAAAAAAAAATGCTGACACCATCTGTTGCTTCCTCTGTATATGAATATAATATAGTGACCAAGTGAGCATTGATACACAGGACTAGACTTACCTCGTGGAGCAGGCGACTGCTCACCTTGACCCCCATTTATCAAAACCCTGTTTGCTTGAACCGACAGGGCCACAATCGAGTTCTCCCGGAAGATGGATGCTGCTTGTTTCCCGTCTGAGAAAATAACCTGGAAGCCACGGCAAGAGGGGGAGCAACAAGATTAGTAAAGTCCTGGAAGGTCTGAGGTAAAAACCATGTTTTTTGACCATCTTAATCGAGCAGATCAGATTTATTTCATCATTTTGTCGGGATCTGCTTTGAATTTGATTATTTTAGACAATATTTAGCTCCCTATAATGTGATTAAGAGGCAAGAACCCAAAATCCACATTTAAAATGTTGAACATTTCAATTTTATTGGGGAGCAACAAGGTTTTTTCTCGTGCATTTTGTTGTGTAAGCTAACTGTGCAGCAATTATCATAGTAGTGCATATATTCACAAACCCAATAACATTTGAACAAACCAGTCAACAAACAATGATCTAAAGGTTTTTAAGGCCTGCAGACTTCAGTGGCTCTTCGGTTTGTGGAGATCATAATCGCAAGAAGGAAAAAGTTAAGCAGAAGTAGGAGGCAAAGGTCAAAAGTACAGCATCAGCTGCAGAGACTAATTCTGCTCATAAATATACAGCTAAACGATAAATAATCTGTTCCTGGACCACTGTGCCGTCTTGTTGTAGCAGATCAGCTCGGTTCCACTGCCCACGTTGCTCACACTCTTTGACTTTTGTAGGCCAGCGAACACGTAATACAGTAATATAATAAGGTAAGCTTCAGTTAAGCACGGGAACACCGCGTTAGATATTTCATGGCTTGAAAAGAAAGCAGAAAAATGCCTCTGGGAGTTAGTGGGGAGGGTAGGAGGGTGTTGGAGGATCGTGCATGTTAAATCTTCAAGTAAGCCAACATTTCCTCCCTGTTTGGGTTTATTTTCCTACAGCCATGTTAAACCTGGTACATCAGTTGTCCTCTCGCACGACCCCAGGAAGCCTCGTATTACCGATTCACATTGTTTTTGGGATTTATGGAGCATATCTGCAAACATAAATGAATCAGAGACCAAAAATCAGAGCAGTATGGCTGAAACTTTAAGGCTTTTTAGGTTCGGCTGTAAAAACTTCAAAGACCACCTGAGCAGAGGTCAACGCGGCGCAACCTGGGAATGGCGTGGGCGCAATCTCGGCATCCAAGCTGGTATTTTCCTTTTTCTTTTTCCTGTTGCTGAGGAAAACAAACCGCCGTGGAGCCCCCTTCACCCAGCCTTTCCTCCCCCTCAGGCTCTCTCCCACGTTTAACATGTTATCCTCCACATCTGTAATAATACGGGGTCATTTCTTGTGATTACACTTTTTTTTATCTGCAACCTGCATCTTAGATCAACAACATCCTCTCCGTTACACCTTCCTCCCCTCGCTGTGTTTACACTCCTGACGATAAACTCTCGTCTGGGCATGGCTGTGCCTAATTCCCCGCTTATACTGGGGCTTATAGGCATAAACAGCAACAATGTACAATAATATACAGAGGGTGGATAATCAGAGACCACACTGATAGGTTTAACCTGCAGCTTTCACCAGTCTGGAGGAATGCAAGTGTCAAAGAAGGGAAAATACATAGTCACTGCTTTCTACGTATTATAAGCTTCCAACAAGGAGATACGACAAATATAAAACCAGCAGATTTAATAAGGAAACTGTTAGACTATTATTGTTGCGTTATATTTTTTTGGGAGAGCGAACAAAACCAATATTTACTGAAATTCAATTCAGTTAAATTCAGTTTTGTTTATTAATATAGCTGTAATTTACATGCACTGCAATTAATCCTAGTTATCACACAGTTCATTACATTATTAAATGTTTCCAATCTAAGGAAACCCAGCAGATTTCATCGAGACTGAATTTGAGACCCAACAATGTCACATTCGAAACAGTTTATTCAAATAACTTCAGCAACTTTAGTAAATAGTTTTTACGCTCTTTTGAGTTGGTTTATGTCTCTTCCAAAAAAAATAATTACTGTGCTAAAGAGGAGATAGAAACAACAAACTTATTCTACTACTTCCTGTTTATCACAGCCAGATATCTGACGAGATCAAGCTTTGTTTAGTCTTTTTCATTCACTACAAACCTGCTGATAGAAAGGGGCCTAACTTTCTCCTTTCTTTATATGAAACTATAAAACCTCACTCAAAATTTGCTTGAGAATTGGATGGAAAGAGCTCCTGTGAAGAAAGCGTCGACTCGAGGCTCCTTTATATGACTAAACGCTTCAGTTTATAACCAATTATATAGGAATGAAAGCAGAATAAAATTATTTATTTTACTTGAAGTCATTGAGTCAAATCCAGTTAAACCCAGTTAGATTCTGATGGTCATTTAAACCACATGTCCAAAGGAAGCCCAGCCCAGGGAATACTTTTTATAAGAAATAAGAGCAGAGATTATAAAAAGTGAGATAAAAACATGTGGAGGTTCACCAGGCCATAAGAGAATTGATAAAAGAACACTTTCTTGTCTTTCTGTCTCTGACTAGAATGAGACTTAGCAGAACCTTCAGGTTTTATTGTATGTAGGAATATTTAAAGAACGTCCTTCTGGAGTGAACAGAAAGTATTGAGGGTAAAAACTATCTGCTTGTTTGTAATCCAAACCAACGAGGGTGTTTGTCGCTTCTGTCAGCTTCTGAAAACATAATATGTTTTTGCGGGCGAGCCGGAAAACGTCAGGGCGTCTCCCAGATGGAGCCGTCGGAGGACGTGACAGTCCGGCATCGGAGGAATAATGTAACCTGTCAAAGCAGCAAACTGCGACGCAACGGGGTGGCAAGCAATCGCATCCGCGTCAAAGACGTCTGAAATCATAAAAGGCGGTAACTTTTTCTTTGTGATCTGGAGCGCAGAAATAACACAAATAAATTATTTTGTGTTGTTGGCTCATTTTTGTATCTACTTATCTCATTAGTGTAATATTTATTAACTCGTCAAAGGTTTTTCTGCTTTTCTCTGATCTCCCGTAAGCTCATTTTCACCTTCAGCGCCGCTCGCTGAAAGCTTAAACACACTTCATATCTTCTTCCATCTCCATTATCCCTTCTTTCACACCTTAGAACCGATTTAAGCACTCCTCTCAATCTGCATCCAGATCTAACAGGATTAACCAGATATATGAAAAGAAAGAAAAAACACTTTTACATTTCCAGACAATTACCTTTAAAGACCCACTTCTGTCTCTGTCAGAAAAAAAAAAAAAGGTTTCTCCCACTGATATAAATCAGTGATGCGCTGGTGAATCAGAAGGTGGGCAAATCCAAGCAGTAATGATCACTTAAACAGCCGTGAGTGCCTGGATTAGGCTTTAAGCTTTTATTCAACCCTAAAGGATTGTTATTGGCTCCAGGGTTTTGCTCACCCAAATTACAAATGCAAAACTAAATAAAAAAAGAATTGCACATCATATTCACTCTCTTTGAACATGTGGTGGCAGATGCAACAGATTAAATTTCATATGAAGGGGTTTTTAGGGATTCTTCCACCTGCTGTACAGAATTCCTTCTTCTACTTCTAAATTTAGTTCAAGAGGGTTAAAAGAAAACTTAATTTACAGCACTTAAAATAACAAATTATCATTTAATATTAAATGTAAGACCTGTATTTTGTTTGTCAGAAATCAAAAATCTTCACATTTGTACTACATGCATAAGTGTGATCATGTAGAAACCTCATATTGTTATCAAGTTAGTTGTTTACTTCTTTGTTTCTGTTGGAATCATCTAAAAAAAACAGTAGATGTGATTTGTTTTCTTCTTCTCTTTCCAAATGCAAAACATTTTCTACCCTGAATTTTAAAACGTCTGCTCAGAAACATGTAATAAACGGATCAGAAAATGACCTGGGATCATTAAATAAGTATTTAAAACTACAGTGAAACATTGGAAACACGAGAAAACGTCTAAAGATATTCAGAAAAATAAAAAAATAACTTAGCCTGAGTGTTAAGTAGCCAAACAGCGTCTGTAATACTTGCAGTGCTGAGAACCGATAAAAAAAGTCAGTAAATTAATAAGTAATTATCTCTCATGTTTCCATCAACAATTTTCATTCACATTTTGATAATCGGCTGAGAAAAAGTTAATTTTTTGTTTGTTTTTGCTACATTTTAAACCAAAACTAAGTAACTTTTCGACCTTTCTAAAATATTTCCATAACTTTTGTGATCATATGTCGACTTACAGCTCGTTGAATGACGCCTCTGTCATGGCCCGAGGGGGTTAGTATCACTTTAACCGGCACTAAGCAACTTTGAGGAGGGTGGCAGGAACCCTGCCTTCCACACAAAACAATTACAAATTTTCTGACTGCTTTACTGCATACGTCACTTCCCCCGTTTCTTATCTCCAACTTCATCATCTTCATTGTTTCACCACAATTAGATTCATCACCTCATCACTATTCATCCTTCACACAGACACTGGAAACAGAAATGAGCTTCAATCCAACTGATCAGGATTTTACCATGCTTTAAAGTTTTTCCTTAAAATCAACATGGCAACTGGATGGAAAAATGTCAGTGAACTAATTCACAGTTTGCAGTTTTCAAAAAAAGATTTTTGTGAGATTTCAAGGTTTTTCATCAGGAAGTATTTGAATAAATTGGAAATGTTGCGAAAAAATGGTTGTTTAGGTTGTCCTTACACTTCTTAAATCTCTTTGTTATGGGAATATGGAATAAGAAGAAGTTGAATTATAGCGCATTTTTATCCAAAACATCGGTAGAAGATACAGAAAATAACCTGAAACAAAAGTCTGTGGAAACTTTAAAAAACAAAGTTTGGTTAAATAAGGTCTGGCAAGAACACAATCAAATCTACGTGTGCTACGTTACTGAGAGGTGATTCTGGGTAACATGATGACCTAAAATCCAAACACGTATCATTGGGTGATGAAACGTCAGGAAAATTCAACCCAAATGAATTTACCGTGTCGTTTCAAATATAGAAATATTAATGCTTTGCGCTGACAACAAGATGCCTGTAGGACATCTGTGAGACGGGCAGTTAAGCTTTCAAAAATATATATTAATGCTAAAGAGAAATTTCACACTGGTCCCAGTTAAGTGGTGGACCAGTGGGATCAGTGCTTGTGTAACCGGATGAGGGAATTTATGGTTGCCAGAATGAGACGGATTTATTCAGTAGGAGAAAAAACACATTTTTAAAACAAAATGTGTAAGTCACTGGAGTATAAATGCAATATTAGCAACTCTGCAAAGCTAGAAAGACAAGAGAAGTTAGCCTGGATAAATACATAAGGCTGCTTTAAAGTTATACGTTATATTTAATCAGATATGGATTCATTTCACCCAGGAGTGAGCACTTACAGAACTGTAAAATAAAGTAGAAAATAGTAAAAACTGAAATCACATTTAAAAGTACCTGTCTGACAGAATGAAGTAGGTTAAACGATCTCTTAACAAAACATGATGTCCTTCAAGAACAGATCGGAAACATCAGAGAGTTAAACACGTCGGTTTGTGTCAAAATGCTAATTAAAACGGTTAAAAGACAAATGTAACCGATTGATAAAGCATTTTAATGTAGGTAAACAATAAAGCATTTAAATAAACAGTTCACTTACCCGGGGGAGGAGCACAAAAGAACATTTTGAAAGTGATAAGGATATTTTTAGAATATCTTAGAATCCCAGTGTGGGTTAAAGCATAACAGCAGAAAATTGGTTTTACACCTTGAAAAAAACTAGATGATACATTTTGAAAAAGAAAGCATTGATTTATTAACCAGTTAAGAGATAATAAACACCTAATTTATGTCAGCTTTATTTGCCTTCTTGATTAGTTGATATGATTTGTAACCACAACTGGTTACAAGTGGAAGCAGCTGATTAGCATCTAAAATGCTCCAGTAATAGTTGAGACCAGGACTTTTTTAAATCTGGAACATCGTCTCTGCTGTAGCAAAAACAAACCAGGTGGATTAGCAGTGCTTGCTAACAACTGGACACCCTGATCTGGAATACGTCTCTGGTGCCTGAATAGTGAGATCTTAGCATGTCACACAGCAAGGTTGTCCAGTCAGAGGCCTCAATTAGAGTTCTAGGAAGACTGACTGCTACTGGAGAGATGATTGGAATTGCAACATTTAGTTTCAGTTTAATGGTAATTGAAGTAATTGAATTGCAAATGTTAAACTGTCTTTTCTGTTTTGATAAAAAGTTGGGATTTATTTTTATCGTTCTCTAGATAGAAAACCCAAAACTTGATCACCTCTTTGTTAGGATACCGTTTGGCCAAAGAGGTTTTTCTTAAGAAATGAGAAGTTTCTTTTATAGTTTGCAGTAACCAGCAGCATCAGTGTCTTTAGGGACACAGTTGGCTGTCCAACAATGCAACGACAGGGAGCTTGTTTAAAGACTGGCGTTCTTGAGCAGCTGCTTCTGTCTGAATGACTTTGTAGACGGACCTGTGGAGACGCCGTTGCAGCGTTCAGTGCGACTAAAAGAACACACAGATGAGTTTCTATAGGGCTTGTAAAGACATCCGTCTTTTATTCCCAGAAATGTTCGTCAGGTGATAGAAGGAACCATGAATCTGCTCTGTAGCCGTGAACAATGGTATGATCTTATCTGTTCGTCATAGCTCTATGACTGTTCACTTTGTTGTTCCTTGTTTTGTCCGAGGCCTTAAAGTCCGCCGCTGTTGTCGTGGCTAACGGCCTCTCAGACCGTCGCAGGTCAGAGCGATTACTCCGGAAAGCACCAACTGTGACTCCCATCGTTGTTGCCCCTTGATGAGGAGCCAGCTTCAGCGCCGGCCTCGAGGGCAACAAACAGAACCCGTCTCATCTTCATGTGATTGTACCCTCATAATAAAGCCATTGATATCCGCAGAAAAACGACCGCTCTGATGCCGGATTGAAGTCGTTCTGCTTTATTCTGTCTTTTTGATGGCGGTGATGATGATGGGGCTTTGAAGCTTTTCTTTCCTAAAGACAATTTTAAACTTGTGTGGTTGTTTACACCCAAAGCAGAAGAGTGAAGTTAAGAAATGCGTAGTTTGGTTGTTTTTGTGGGTGTTTAAGACCATAATTATATTTTTTTATTACATTACCAGATAATATTTTTTTACAAAGCATAAAGGAGTGATTTCACGAAGGATGGGGGATTGGTCGTGATTAGAGCCGGTTTGTTAATGGAAATCTGAGCAGGGAGAGCAAACAGAGGAGCTTTTGAAGTAAGTTTGAGAAGTAGACAAACGGCACATCAATAGAGCCGGTTCAGCAAACTGAAGCAAATCCAAGCAGGATGAGTGTGTATTGTTCCCAGCAGGTGGTCTGCTGCTCCTCGTCTATTTCTCTTTTTTCCTAAAGGCATAAGAAAGCCTACGGTTCGATGTGTGTGATGCCGAGCCCTCCCCTGCATTGTTTTCCCTCTGTGTTAGCATCACCGCGCATTCTTGCATGTTAGCCAGTGTGTGTTTCATCCTCCCATGCGAGGGAGGGATGTGTGCACTATAGATCGGGTCAGTGCAACCAGGCATGCTTTCAAACGAGCTCTACCAGACGGGATCAGGGTTTCCCGCGCAGGTCTGTCAAATGTGGAGATGTTTGGAGGGGAGTAAAAATACTGCTTCGATCCCGGTTTTGGGTTTATGAAAAAACGACTAAAAAGAAATAAAAAACAAACCAAGATCGGGTGAAAGCATGTTAACTTTGTTCTGTTCGCACCTTCGAGCAGGTTTGTGGTCATCAAGGTTGCTCTCGGATTTTGGCACAAGTAAAAAGTTTTGCAGGTTCGTCTAAGAAGCTGCCAAACACACTGTAGGTAATCCAGCATGGATGTCGATTGTTTTAGATGCTATGCAGCTTTTTTGATAGTTGCTATGATTCGTAACCACAACTGGTTACAACTGGAAGCAGCTGATTAGCATCTAAAATGCTCCAGTAATAGTTGACCCCAGGACTCTTTAACCTGGAACATCGTCTCTGCTGCAGCAAAAACAAATGAGGTGGATTAGCAGTACTTGCTTACAACTGGACATCCTAATCTGGAATATCTCTGTCTCTGCTGCCTGAATAGTGAGCTGTTAGTATGTCGCACAGCAACATTGTCCAGTCAGAGGCCTAACAGAGATGATGGAAGACTGACTGCTACTGGAGAGATGATTTGAGTTACAACATTTAGTTTTACTTTTGTAATTAATTTAGGTTGAATTTGCAAATATCAAACTGCCTTTGTGTTCTCTGGTAAAGTAGGGATTAATTGTTGCTGTTCTCTAGATATAAAACACAAAACCTGATCGCCTCTTTGTCAGGACACAGTTTAGCCAAAGCCAAAGAGGTTTTTCATAAGCAATAGATTGATAGGTTTATAGTAACCAGCAGCATCGCTGTCTTCAAGATGTTTTTTAATGTCAAGTTTCATTAACTTGGCTGTTTTTTTAATGTGTTCACCCTCTGTTTTCATCACTTTCATCACTTCTGTCTAACACCTTTGCTGGACCTCTTAGTCTCAGTCATAATGCACAGAGAGCATAACTGAATTTAAAATTAAAACTCTGTAGATTTAGGTCGACTTGTTTGGGTTAGGTCCTGTTTTCCTGTAAAGGTGCGATCTACAGCTGGCAATTGGGTCTTTTTATTTGTTGGCATCAGAGTACAGTTGGTTTAAAAACAACATAATTTTTCAGGTGTTTTGTTTGTGAAACATTTTGGAAAACTACACATTGGTTCCCCTCCATCTATTACTTGCAACTATATAGATAGACAGATAGATAGATAGATAGATAGATAGATAGATAGATAGATAGATAGATAGATAGATAGATAGATAGATAGATAGATAGATAGATAGATAGATAGATAGATAGATAGATAGATAGATAGATAGATAGATAGATAGATAGATAGATAGA
>JAVLVB010000456.1:541013-553959 GCA_032876305.1 Orestias chungarensis | reverse complement strand
AGACAGACAGACAGACAGACAGACAGACAGACAGATTCGGATAGAAAATGAATAATAATAATAAAATTATATAATATAAACAATAAAATAAACATAAATAATGCAAAACTACTTTATCATCTTGAAATACTTTAACATTTTCTTTACACCTGGAGGATCTGCAGAAGTTTTCCGTCACCTCTTAAGTTCTTACCTTTTGGAGGAATCAAACTTTTTTATAACCTACATCTGTGATGGATCTCCCTCCTGCTTAACATCGCTCCTGATTCCAAGTATCACTTTAACACTTCTTCCCCTCGCTTTCGGAGCAGGACATCGGACGTGTGCGACTCCTTCGACCATCTGCTGTCGCCAGACAATCTTAAAGTCTTTGTCTTCCCCCCCGTCCAGCAGGGTCCCCCTCCAATTGCGAACAGGTGGCTACGAATGAAAAATGCGAAGTGAAGAGACTGTTGGACGGACTTGACGCTTCATGGCGACGTGCTTGTTCTTACTCCAGTGCAGCAGCAAACGTAACAGGGAGGCGACTTCTTACTATTAAAATATACGCGGCACGGCTAACGCGGCGGCTAATTTCAGGTGGGAGCAGAGTGGACTTGGCCCCAGTACAGCGGCTTAAACGCAGCATCAGAGTGTTCCCGTAGAGTTGCACAGAGCCGAGTGTCTGAGAGCAGAGGGGGACTTTAGCACACCAGATGGACTCTGTCACGCTCCGGCTCGAGGCCTATCTGCCGGCCTCAGAATTTCATTAGTGGCTTGGCCCCGCTCGCAAGTTTGAAGAGCATAAGAGGTTCGATCAAAGGATTAGCAGCACATCTGAAGCAACAAATGGTCCACTTTTACTTTGCGGTTTTATCTTTTCTTTTTTCTTGTTCTTCATCCTCCCACCTCCACAAAGTGCTCAGACCTGGCCAAAATGTAGCAGAGGGGGTGTTCGCTGGTACACAGAGAACAAACGCTCAATCCAGTCAAACATTTGGCTTTTTGTTCTTCTGGGATTGTTGTAGGGTTTTTTTCTCTCTCTGAAATTGTGAAGTTTAGCAGCTTAATGGTGCATTTATCTGATTTATCATATTGTTATTATCCTGATACTTGTCCTGTTATAGGAATTGGGATTCATAGTCATAAACAAAATATTAAGATCATTGATTTTAGAAGAGTTATTTGTGTTTGTTATCGGCGCCTTTATTGTTGTGATGTAGTAATGTAAGATATTATGATAACAGTTTAAATCAACACTAAAGAAGTTTCAGTTTTGGCCAGTGGACAAAAGCGTTTTTTATCCTGAAGGAAGACTACATTTCCCATGAGCACCAGCACATAGCCTGGTAAAATCCTGATTAGTTGGATTGAAGAACATTTCTGTTTCCAGTGTCTGTGTGAAGGATGAATAGTGATGAGGTGATGAATCTAATTGTGGTGAAACAATGTCAGATGATGATGTTGGAGATAAGAAACGGGGGAAGTGACGTATGCAGTAAAGCAGTATTTGATTAACTTCCTGTCACACTTCTTTGTTTGTTAAATTCAGTACAAAGGGGTGAATGTGAAAGTGGAGCTGAGGTTAAAAACCAGCTTGAATCTTGACGCCCGATCAACACAATCCGACTTCCCCGAGTTTGCTGAGCCGCTTGAACGCACCGTCGGACAAACAGCGTGCCCTTCTTTCCGTCTCGTCCTCCTTCCCACTCGGGTTTTGATCAATGAACTCAATTACGGCCGTGTCTTGGGGTTCCTTTCCTTCCCTCCGCCCCTCGTGATGCATTGCTCGCGCCACACCTGGCACCTCCGGACCGCCTCCCGCATCTTGCCGTGCGCCCACCCGGAGCCCAAACACTCCACCGGCCCTGCCTGCGTCTGATTCCTTTCCGCAAGGGTAGCCTCTAATAGATTCCCCCTACTCCCATGTATTATTAATGCTCAATGCTCTCCAAGGTGGCAGTGACAAATAGGGAGCAGAATCCACTGACTAGTGGCGAATGTACTTTTTAGTAATGCTCGAGCTTCCCCCTTAGTCCATAGCGCTGCCAGTTTGAAAACCTCTCTCTTCTCCTGCGCTTGCTCTTCATCTTTCTTCCTCCTCAACCTTTTCATTCTGGCTGTGCAGCAGCAAAAGGTTTTATTGACCAGTAAATGTGCAGCGGAGTCGAGAGGGGTGTGCTAAAGAAACAGGAGCTCAAACGAACAGAGCTGCAGATTTGTTCTGTGCTTTATTTTCTACTTAGATCAGGGAATTTTTACACTTTTTAGCTGAAAATGATACAAGATCCCACTTTACTCCTTATTGTTGTGTTACTAATAATAATAATTATGAATCATTCAATTTAATTCCTCAGTTGCATCATTCAAGGTGGAAACATGTTGGAGCAGCTTTCTTCTGCTGTGTATATTTTTTTATTTACTCCGTTTTAGTTAAAGACGTCACTTTTATGGACATGTATTCTCTCCGGTTTCAGACGCTCTGCAGCAGGAAGACGTTTAGTTTTTTCCTGATATTTTCCGACTTTTTCTCATTTGTAATGATGCATTACCATGGCAACAAGTGGGTTTACAACAATATCGAAGAAGTTTAAAATAAAACCTCATCTGTTACCAGAAATCCCCAAATAAGGAGGCAGCAGGAGCAAATCAAGACAAAAGGAGGAAGTTTGAATATCTCTTCCACTGATCATCAGCGTTTGCTCGCTAGCTAACAAGCGGGTTGCTTGACCCTCTGATTGGTATTCAAAGGATTATTCATAAAAGGAAGAAGATGATGGAAAACCCTAGAAAACCTCCATATTAGACAGTTTTATACCAACAATGGGTCTTTAGGGGGATCTGTGTGGTAACACAGACTGCTACAGAGAAACTTTGATAATATCATTTTACAACAACATTTCATTTCCACTTTAGGTTAATTAAGTATTTTTGAATTGAATCTTTACTTGAACCGAATTATTTTGTGTTTTTTTTGCATTAATTTGTTGCTGGAAAGAGACAAAGCTGATTGTTTCTTCTACCAAATAGTGAGAAAAATGTTTATTTTTTAAATCTAGAATTGTTAAATTAAACACTTCAGGCTAAATTATTAACCTTCATTGACATTATGCATTTGTAAACCTAATTTTGTTTTATATATTATTCCTACTTTATCACTTCATTATAAATTTCCACAGCTTAACATTATTTAACATTCATAAAACTAAGAAGGAAGCATTATTGTAAAGTGTTAATAATAATAATAAATACTTTATTGATCCCGTATAAATTGTTTTTGGTGTAAACCACACAGAGGCATTTTGCAGGCGCCAGGTAGGCAGTAGCGCAAAGGGTCTTGCCTAAGGACCCACACTGGATGCTGTGGTGTATTTTGCCCTGGGCTGGATTCAAACCCATGATTTTCGGATTGGAAGTCTGGTGATATTCCAATGAGCTATCCAATTAATAACATTTAAATTTAAATGTTATTAACTCCGGCATTTAATTTTTGATTAAATCTGATGAATTTTTACAACTGAACGACACTAATAGTAAAGTTGTTTTGGGGAGGATTTTATGTTTGTATTTTACTTTAAAACTAAAAGTACAAATAAAATGATCATATGACATTTGTGGCTACGTACAAGTTTTTATTTTAGCCATACCTTTAATATGAATATGTAAAGATTCCTGTCTTAAAAAAATGTAAATGTGCTTTCAGTCAATAATTTCACCCAATAAATCATCCACTATGATCAGTGATTGCGCCACGCTCATCTTTACGAGGTCCAGTCAGACTTTGACTAGACCACTCCAAATCCTTACTGTATTTCCTGTTCAGTGGCTTGGATCAGGTCTTGGATCAGGTCGTTGTCGTTCCAAACTATTAAGCCAACAAGCTAATTGATGAACGTTGGAGGTGTTTTGATGATATTTTGCCAGTTTATTGATGAACTTACCGACAAAGCAAGAAGCAGCAGCTGCAACATGCTAATGTCCAACACATCTTGTAATGTACTGAGTCAAAAACTGTTCCTAGTAAGTACAGTAAGTGAACTTTAAATCGTTGGCATATTTCGTGCTTTCGTGCGTTTGCAAACATGGAGGAGGCTGCAGGTGTCACTGATGCTAGCGGCATTAGCTCAGTGCTAGCGACTCCCAGCCTGGAGGGACAGAATCCGCAGCGGTTAACCCAGATGTGTGCTTCTCCCGGGGCCGTCGCCTCTCCTCGCTCGGCCTACCTGGATGTGACAGAAGCGGTTCATGAACAGAGCGTTTGCCTTGTTAGCTCAGCCGCTCTCGGCCTGTCAGACGCAGTTCAGGGTCGAGACTCTGTCTCTGTGTGTTTCCACTGAACGTAGCCTGGAACAACAACCCAGCATATGTCGCCCTGTTGACACCTTTGCCCTGATGGCTGCTGGGAGCCGCTGTGCTTCACCTGAGGAGCTGCCAAGCTCGGATCCGATAAGCCGTCTTTATGTAACCCTGCAGGTTTTAGCTAGGCCGTTGAAAACTTTGACCTTCCTCCAGTTCCTCCATGCTGACGTGCATCCACTAAGTTTCCCAGTTGCTAACGTTTCTAATAAAATGTTTTTATTCAGCTGTCGTGCAAATTTTGAGCAAACATTTTTGAAATGCTGCGTTTTTGTGAATTTGTTGATGAATCTACTGACTTTTTTATCCATTTCCTGACTCCTAAGTTTGTCTGTAGGATACTTCATAATGTTATTGGCTTCACCTAAAAGATGCTAGTGAGCAAATTCTCATACAAAATTATTGTTTTATTAGTTTTTTGGCTGATTGTTTTCTCTTATAATTGATTTACGCAGATGAGCTGATCTCTAAATCATATCCTCTATAAATGAAGACAGGCGTGAGTTTAGCGTAATCAAAGCTAAAAGTCTGCTTTGAGTGTTGTCAGTAAATAGCAAAGGCTAATTTAAAATCCTTAAATGAGATAAATTATGACAGTTTTTGGTTATTTTATTTAGCTTTTCAGTAAAAATGTTCACAAATGTATATTTTAATTAATTATTCTCCATTTATTTAATTTTCCTCTGTTTGCATAACTCCAAATATTCGGCTAATCGAAATTCTTATTGTAACATTCTGTATGTGTTTCGAGGGCGAGGCTTTTTCTAATAAGCAATCTGAATTTCTCCAAACCCGAACAGAATCTGCCTGGTAACCGCAGAACCAAAGAATCTGATTGGCTTATTTTTTTTCCTTTTTCTTTTATCAAAAAACAAACAAAAATATCCACTTTCTTTCCATGCAATTACTTAAAAATAACTCATTTTATTTACTCAGAGACTCTTAACTGAACTTTGACTAGGCCAATCAGAGACATGATTATCCTCCTCCAGCTCAGTTTCCTTGATTTAGCTCCGCCTATCAACTCTTTCCAGGTTTATCCCCACAACATAATGCTGCCACTAAACCTGCAGATTCTCCCTCCTGAGTCACCATTAGCCTTCCTGGTTGCTCCTCTGATTAACGCTCTCCTCGTCATATTCGGTTGGTTAGCAGCGAACCGTCTGCTCTCTTACAGAGACGGATCTTCTTCAAAGGGTTTACCTGTAGTGATTCGACTCGTCGATTGGAGAGGTCAAACCTTTTGGAGGACGGGTTAAAGGAGGGTTAGCGTTGCTCTCTAGTCTCCTCACCCCCTCCTCGTCTCCGCCGCCGCCTCTGTCTTCGTTTGCATGCCGCCGTGACGCGAGAACACTCTACAGCTGTTCCCCTGTTGATAAATTAAAAACATGCTCTGGTGAAATAATTAGCTGACATTTGCTCCCACTTAACAGATGTTTCTGTGGGTTCTGCTTGTACAAAAAAGAAAATGGTACAGAGGTGGAAGATTTGGAGAGGGGGGGTGCATCTGTGTTGCTTGGTGATTTGTACATTTTTCCCTAAGAAGAAGAAAGGTTCCTCTGCTCGCTTTTCAAAGTTGTGTACATCTTTTAATGCAATTACGAGAGGTGGGGCCCCTCGCTGTAATGATTTGAATACTAATTTGAGCGCTGATCATCATAGTTAACCGTCGTTTACATAATTACCCCGTAATTAGCATCGCATTACAGCAATATTATTGGCATTAAGCGTTTAATTAGACCCAAATATGGACGTTTGCATTGCTTTGTTTGTTCGTTTCGATCGGCGTTCTCACTCGGCTACTTTCCGCCGCCTCCGAAAAGGCTTCCCGGAGTTGGATGTATTGATTCAGAATCAGTGGCGTCATCGTTCGCCCTCCAGGAGGAAGCTGAAGTTGAAATTCACAGAGAGGGAAGGAGGTGGAGGAGAGACGGCGGACTACTTGTCAGGATTAGAGCAACGGGGGCTGTAACATGTACGCCTGATGAGGTGACTCGCTCCCCTTCTGCAGATTTGCTCACCTCTGCAGAACCCCGGCGCCGTGCTTCAGCTCCCCGCTCTTACAATTCCCACATTTGGAGGCCACGCTCCAGCGCCGTCCATCCCCCCCGTCTGGGTTTACGTCTCAGCCCAAATTGGCTGATTTCATTACCATTCAGGTGAAGCTCCCCCCGGGGTCGAGTTCATCTCCCTTTCCCCCCCGTCTGAACCAGCTTGTTCTAGATGTACTTTCTAAGAAGCAAGACGGGGTGAAGCAGGTGCAGGAGGTTGAACCGTCGCCAACTCTCCAGGCTAATCCCAGCGATGTTTAATCAACTTTTTCTCTCTTTCCTCCTCTGCTTAACACTCGGAAGCACAGAAATGCCAGGAAGTTGCAGTAACACGCTGTTTCTCCCTAAAATGGAGGTTTTTAAATGACGGGAACCGTTGTGATTATTTCATTGAGGCGTTGGTGCCTTCAGTGCCGAGTTTTAGACGCTCTGCAGCAGGAGGTTTTTTTTGCCGATATCTTCCTACTTTTTCACATTTGTAATGATGCATAACCATGGCAACAAGTGGGTTTACAACAATATCAAAAAAGTTTAAAATAAAACCTCAACTGTTACCAGAAATCCCCAGATAAGGAAACAGCGTGGATGTAGAGCAGGAGCAAATCAAGACAGGAGGAAGTTTGAACGTCTCTTCCACTGATCATCAGCGTCAGCTCGCTAGCTAACAAGCGGGATGCCCGACCCTCTGATTGGTATTAAAAGGATTATTCATAAAAGGAAGAAGATGATGGAAAACCCTATAAAACCTCCATATTAGACTGTTTTATACCAACAGTGGGTCTTTAGGGGGATCTGTGTGGTAACACAGACTGCTACAGGAGGCCATCCTTACCCAGCACTGACAGCAAAGTGTTAAAAGAAACTTTGATTAAATTTAATTTCCATTTTCGGCTAATGAAGTATTATTGAATTGAATTTTGACTTGAACCGAATCATTTGGTGTTTATTTTGCATTCATTTGTGGCTGGAAAGACACAAAGCTGATTGTTTCTTCTGCCAAATATTGAGAAAAATATGTTAACGTATATTGTTTTATCTAGAATTGTGAAATTAAAACATTTCAGCCTTAACACTATTTGTTGTTGATTAACAAACATTCATAAAAACAAGAAAGAAGCCTTATTGTAAAGTGTTAAACATTTAAATTTAAATGTTAGTAAGTCTGTAATAAATGATCCATGAGCCTTTTGGCATTGAATTTTTGGCTAAATCTAAATATGATATATATCATTTTGGGCAGGATTTTATGGAGGTTTTTAAATGACAGGAAAGGTTGTGATTATATCATTGAGGCGTTGTTGCCTTCATTGCCGGCTTTATTTAATAGTTTTCAGCTTTTGTCTTGAATGATTTCTTAGCCCAAAGCCGCTGGAAAAAACAAACTGCGAGTTACCTCGGATTTTGCAGAAACATTAAATGAACAGACAGGAAACCAAAACCAAAAAAACACCTACATTGTCCCGAGGCTTTTTCTTCAGCTCCAGACGGAGAGAAACACAATGAACTCTGGAGTTCAGGTTGAGCTTCGCCCCGAGGTGCCACCGACCATCGCGTCTGAGGAGATCCGGCCCGACTCACCTCGCACGTTCATCCAAACCTCCTCCAAGGAGGCGAAGTGACAGGGCAATTTGCATTGCCGCCGCCTCGCGCTCATTCGTCATAACGAGCGGGAAATCAGTAGCCTTTGTTTTACCTTACACGTGCGCCGCCGTTCGACGCCGCGAATATGAAGCCCGGGGGGGTTCTGTTCGGTTTCTGCTTGGTTTTGGAGCCGTGTGTCATGTCGGGTTTGGATCTGCGCGCAGCCGCCTCGGGGTCAGGTGTTGGGTTCAACGCTCGTGCGAAAATGGAGATGACCTGCAGCGTCTCGGGGGGGGGCGACACCAAACACTAAAAACAGACAGAGGCAGGACGACAGGGAATTACTAGGGACGCTGTTACAGGTTCTGTTCATTTTACTAACAAACAACAATGTAAATAGAATTTTATGAAGGTTCGGGTCTTAAAGTTAATGTTTATAGACTTAAGTCCTCGTTTTGTTTGCCGGGCCTTCATGGACTGGATGTTAGAATATAGTCTATATATACTGGTCTATATTAGTATACATATATATATATATATATATATATATATATATATATGTATATATATAAGTAAACAGCTGCAGATTTGTGCAGTCTGTAATTGAATAGAAATACAGAGATCCAGGCACGTCATCTAACCCAAAACTCTTCAATTGACTGGGTGTCTGGTAGATCCATGTTGCCCTTAGTTGGCACTTTTTTTTCCTTCCACTTAACTTTCTGTGAACACTCTTGTACACAGACCTTTATCCATAACCAGCTTCTTTAGTAAAGCCCTATTGTGGCTTCAAGTCATGGTGGAGCGTGTAAACATGTTATCTGTCCTCTTTATGATCATAACATTTGTTTTAGATAGATTGTTTTTATTGGTAATATAATTTCTGGGGAGCCAAATTATTTTATTTGAGGTATTACTAGGTTATCTACAGATGTTTTTTGTCTGGTCTTCCAACAACGCTGAGAGGTGACGCACAATCCTGGTCTTTGAAGTTTTAGACATGCAACATAATTAATATGTCATATGTGGAACATTTTCTTACTCTTAAATACTGCGGAGGCTCGATAAAGACCAAATCATTCAGATCAGGGCTTTTCAGAGGTGCCCAAAGCTGCAGTGAAGATGATTGATTTGGGAGTTTTAATGTGTTCCTGTTTGTTTCTCTTTCCGGCTATAAGAATTCTACAAGAAAACGGTTGAAATATAATTTTCTTTCCCTCTAAAACAAGCAAATCTTAAAGGTCCAGAGAGTAACGTGTGTGCAATAAATCTCAGATATGGTGACGGATCCGCGTGACGGAGAGACGGCCTCCGCTCGCTGCCCGTCCATCCACCCGTGGCAGATCAATAGACTCGCCGAGCGCCCGACACGCCGCCCCCTTGACAGCGGCCTCGCTGGAAACGGCGAGTCGGGGGATCGGTCGAGGGCTGTTCGGAGCGCGCCGGTCCATCATGGCGAGTCACCACGACAAAATGAGTTGTCTCCCGGCCCGACAGATCGATGGCTGACACCAGAGCGTGGAGCCCGGCGGAGCGGCCTTTCCTGAAGTTATTACCTCCACCTCGCTGTCAGAAATCACAGGGTGATGCATTACATGTGTTCCCTGTTGTGGCGTGTAAGGCGCGCGTGAGTGGATGGGAACGGGATGAAGAATGCCGTTTCCGCTCCATTCGTCTCTCCTACACCGGACAGGCCTGCTGTCCCGCCGCACTGTTGTTTGTAAATAGGCATCCGTCATGCCGACGTCTCTTTCACCACAGCGCTTCAACGGGACAATGATGAAGCTCCAGGGCTGCCGAGGGGGGGCGGGTTTTTTATATATGTTTCATTTTTAATAGTTATGAAATCTTAAAACCTAAACTTTCATTCAGAAAATAACTGACGGATCGGCGTTGAGACTCTTCCACAGTTGAACGGCCAACAACAAAGACGGCCTGAAAAGACTCTGTGGTTGCTCTTTATGCTGCGTCCAGCTCATGATGAATACTATTTAAATAAGGCCAGGCCCCGCCCCTCCAGTCATTTGATGCCGATTGATGGTGGCACGCTAATTTTTCAAGGATAATTTCCAAAGTGTGCCTCACGCACGACGTCTTGACTTATTAATCCAAACGTTGGCGACTCATCGTCTCCATCCCTAACTCACCACCCCCCCCTCGTCGTTCGTTGTCTGCTCCTGGCAATAATAAATCACGGCCTGACAAGTGCCGCATTCTTAACCTTGATGGACTGAGAATCGGCGACCCCCTTCAAATAAAGGCCTGATTACGCGATTGGCATCGATCATTGCTCTTGTCCTCCTCAATAAGGAGGTGCTTATTCCGCCGTCTGACCTCCGACGCCTGAAACAGGAACGAAATAGTGGAGAGACGCATTGGAGACTTCAGCGTCGGCAGTTTGAATTTCAAGTCATCTCGAGGTTTTTATTAAGACATTGAGTGAGGGTAAATCACTTTTGCTTCACTATCACTTTCAAACCTGAACTTATATTTATTTTATGAATTGCAAAACCTCAGATAATCTCCCCGTTCCTCCTTTGCTGTTAATACTCTAAATCCATCCTTAGTCTTCACCTGTTACATTAGACAAGGTACGGACAAAACGAAAGATTAACATCACTGTCAACTATGGAGACTCAAGAAATGCATTGTTCAAAAGAAAACCCTGATTTTAAATCATTAAAAGCTTGAACTGATAAAAGCAGTTAGGCGCTCAGCTGTAGTAAACCGCCGTGTTTTAAAGTTTAGCGACCTTGACAAGATGAGATCTGTAATCGTTGGAAATTGTGTAAAATAACGCAGAAATACATCGGACTAATGCGTCTAGCATCCATCTGCTCGTTTGGAGCAAATCTATTAGGCTTGATGTTGATGTTACGATGAAACGTATGGTTTTAAGAAACAGGAAGTAGTATGAATAGTTATGGTTCCTGAAACACAACCATTGGTGGTATGACATAAAAGTATAAACGGGTCAACAGTCATTGAGAGTAATCAGCTTTTGTAACAGAAAAGCAAAACTGTTATGTTTCACCAATAAAAAAAACAGACAATTAGTGTATTTAATTATGTTGCAATGAAAATAAAACATTTAAAAATGTATATCAGGCAGTTTTAAATGTAAGGAAATAAAGGGAATGTTGTTAGACATCCCTTTAGACACCTGTGTATGATGAATAGTACATGTACATTGGTATCAAATGTGTGGAATATAATTTTTAGGTGGTGTTTAACTATCTAGGATGAATAACTAATAGTTATCTAATATCTAATAATTATCTTAAAAATGCTGTAGTTTGATCTTTTTCTGATCTTTCTTTATACTAAATCCGCCTGCGTGTGATGAATAGTACATATGCATTGGGATCAAATGCGTGGAATACGATTTTTCGGTGGACTTTTAACAATGATGCCAGTGTCTGGTTTTATTTGGGTTCTTTTTCATATTAAAAGATGAAATGATGGTGATGTGAGGCTGGGGATAATAACCGTAAGTTCAACAGGATTTTCCTCTTGGACAAAAGGTGTGGAGAAACGTAATGTGACGTTTGTACAGTTTTCTAGTTTGACATTTTCCCAATCTTTTTAATTTTATTTGAAGTAATTATTAATATGTGTTTTATTCTCTGAAACACAAAAATCCAAAGACTTTCAAGCATTTAAAACATTTATAAATGAATGTACGATGACGATTATTTGTAGAAAACGACATCACACATAAAGCCACGGGTGTTACCGCAGGTCTTCGTGCTGACCTGTCAGGTCGGTGTTACTCACGGTGGCGAACGCAGCATGACACGTGTCAATCTACGGGAACGATAGCGCTGCCATCCTGGAGGCAACCTCTGGAGGCGCTTCTCCACGGATGAGGAACGCTTGAAATTGTCAGAGCTCCTGAGTAACTTGCCGGTTTGTGAAACCCCCCCGAAACATGTCTTCCTGCATCCTCTGCAATTGATTTATGGGTTTAAGGGAGAAGTGATAACC
The DNA here is from genome assembly GCA_032876305.1 of Orestias chungarensis. NCBI lineage: Eukaryota > Metazoa > Chordata > Actinopteri > Cyprinodontiformes > Cyprinodontidae > Orestias > Orestias chungarensis. The sequence continues at coordinate 542,005 of JAVLVB010000456.1, read as the reverse complement.
TGTTAATGCTTGGATGGATTTCTTTGTGTGCATGTTTGTGTGACACCTACCTTCACTTTCACATGATTTATGGACGAAGCTTCGGGTCCCTGTTCCTGTGTGGCTCAGGAAGTACAATACAACTGATATCTTCTTGATCTGAAGGAGCTTTGAGTGTCTTGTCTGTTTAAACAAGAGACTAGATTGTTTTGAAAACATAAAAAAATGTCTTCAGTTTTGCACTTTTTTGCATAGACGATTTATTTAGCACAGTTATCAGTTGCAATGCATCTCGTCAGGGGACACAGAAAGATGAAGTGTTCTCTGTTTCCCAAAGGGACTCCTAGCATTTCTGCTCACATAACTCTTTTCCTGTTTGCACACACACACGTGCATGTGTGTGTTGTTTTTGGTTCATTGAATGAAGAAGGTGGGGGGTTGTAACAGGTGCTGTGAGTCTTAAAATGACAGCTCACACATATCGACTTAGCACTGTGGTTTTCACTGACTAGAGAAATATCTAAAGAATATCTGGATATTAAACATAAAAATAGCTGTAGATTCATAAAAAGCTGATTAAAGCAACACTAAGTAACTTTTTCAACCGTCATAAAATATCTTCATAACTTTTCAAGAATCAAGAATCAGTTTATTTATATAGCGCCAATTTACAACAGGTGTCGTCTCAAGGCACTTTACAAAAAATCAATTAAAATCAAGGATACATTCTAACAAATCAATTTGAAAAAGATTCCAATCTAAGGAACACCAGCAGATTGCATCGAGTCATTGACTTGCAGCATTCACTCCTCTAGAATCAGCATGCAGAAACAATGGCTTGTGTTGTCGTTGACTTTACAGCAATCCCTCATACTGAGCATGCATGTAGCGACAGTGGAGAGGAAAAACTCCCCTTTAACATGAAGAAACCTCCAGCAGAACCAGGCTCAGTACAAGCAGCCATCTGCCACGACCGACTGGGGGTTTGAAAAGACAGAAAGCTAAATTAGATT
>JAVLVB010000456.1:523290-533828 GCA_032876305.1 Orestias chungarensis | reverse complement strand
AATTCCACATTTTTTTTTTTTTTTTTTTTTTGTGTTCATAAATATCTCTCTTAACCTTCTACAGTTTGGTTATAAACACAAACACTGCTTTTCCTGGAAGTCACACTTGGAACCAGCAGATATTTGCACATTAAAACTGTGCGGAAAGCATGAAAACATACACCTACTGTTCCTGCATATATCTACAGTATGTTAATAATTTCATTTCTCTATTAGCCAGGTGTTAAAGGGATCCCTTGGGGTCACTTTTCATCAGGAATCAACCACCTGCTATAAACACCAACTTTCTTTCTTCTCTTCTCCCCCCTCCTCTCATCTACCGCAACCGCCTGGCATCCGGCCACAAAAATAGACTCTAAAGCGTTGGTAACAATTAGTAGTTGCTGTACTTGGGGGGGGGCAGCACAACAACCCACCTGATTTTCATAGCATGCCCCCCACTCCTCCTCTCCCACCCTCATCAGGACGCTATCAATAGCCAGACACCTGTTTCCTGCCAACGCTAGCGAGGGCCTCTATGGCTGCACCTGTACGTGCTTACACAAGAGCCTTGAGAGGAGTATTTATGCGGATGGGACTGCAAGGCTGATATCTGGCTCCTGCTAATGCAATCACAAGAAGGACAGGGAACACTTGACGAGTGTGAAGCAAGCCAACGGTGGGGTGAATTGACTCGAATCGAGTCAGGATGTGGATTCTCAAAAGATTCTAAAACGTGGGGGATCGTTAGACCCTAAAATGACTATTCAGATGATTGAAATGATTGGTGTGCATGCAATCTCAGGAGGAAAAACAGAAAGCAACAATTAAAACCGTGGGATGTAAAGTTGTCCAGCTGCTTGTGCTCATGCAAAGGTAGCTCCTCATTGGTTTTTCTTACGTTTTTGTTGTTAACTTTTCCTGTTAATCTTCTTGGCTTTAGCCGAGACATAAACGCAAGTGCTTCAAGACATCAACAGCACTCAGAGTACAGAAAGAAACGACAAAGAGTCAAGCATGGAAGGGCAGGTGATTAATGCCAACACAGTGTTTCCCGGTCGTGGCCAAAGTCTTATTGATTTGATTTTGGAGAGGCGAGAAAAGGTTAGCCTTTCCAGGCCACGGTCTGAGCGTGGCAGAATGTGATGGGAGGAGTAATGACCCCTCCCTCGTCAGGGGCGACTACTGAACCGGTCAACCAGGAAATGGAAACAATCCCCAGCCAGCCGCCAAGCAACTTTCTGTCCTTTAAACTGCCGATATGTGTGAACTGGACATTCACCGGCTATTGAGTGCCAATGAAGGCCTTAATCCTAAAAGCCATTTTAAGATACAAATGGATAGAATTGCACATGGAATGGTATATAAGGTCCTTTGGAGAATATGGGCTTCTTTGTTGGACCTGGGATTACTACTGTGGATTTTTATGACGCTGACACATTTATGTCTCAGTTTATGGCTGTATAAAAGATAGGTTTACTGTCTGAATCCAGTTGGTTGTGATCATAGTTATGGTGGTCAAAATGAGGGTGACTCATATTTGTTTGATTGCCTTCCCATGAAATAGGAAATCTTTATATGAAATCCTTTTTGGATTGCTGGCTTTGGCAAACTGTGTGGAATTAATCCTTTAAAAAATCGTCAAAACAGTAATGTCTGAGAGTGTTTGCCTTTCAGATTTGTTCTGTTTTTCACTTTTTTGTTAAACTTTCTGATTGTCAAACCAATTTTTAGACAGACTAACTATCCAGTCTATTAAGTTTTCTTCAGGAATAAACTCTCAAAACCAAACAGGAACTATGGTGAAAAGTTTTCCTTGGTTGCAACAACTGCCATCCAGTGTCTGCAAGTACATAGCAATGAGGTTTAAACTTAGCTCTACTATCAGGCCAAAACAATGCAACATGTTGAATATCTATGGTTTGTGTTTGTAGAGGTCCCTAAATTCTTCAGAGCAGACCAGATCACTTTTAACACACAAAAAACAGCAGAAATATGTCTTTATAATATCTAAAGAGCCCAATCGATAGTCGGAGTATCCTCAAGAGAGTCAGAAATGTAAAACTATGATAAAAACCCTCTTAAAGGTTGTACAAGGTATGAATATCCTCTGCCTGTTAAGTCTTTGTTTAAAACTAAACACTGTTTTGGATATCCTTTGCAATTTTAAGATATACTAAACATAATTCCTGGTTTTGACACAAACTCCAACTAGGTAAGACTTTTCAAATAAGAAAGGTTCTTCAATTAGGATTGTGTGCATTTGTGACACGTTCTGTGCAAAGTCAGAAGAAGCTAACATATGAACATGATAATGTTCCAAAATGTTAAAAATATTGCCAAAATTTCACTTTGCAAAGAGTGAAATGTGGGAGCCCTAAAATATATTGCCTGCATTATTTCCTCTAAAAGTTAAACTGATATGCAGATGAGTGTGTTGAATTCGCTGGAATGTGCAATCAAACCCGTTCATTTACTCAGTGTATGAGTTACAACATAAGGTTACAGTGCTACGCTCTTGCCTATGTTAGAGGAAACTACAGCGAGTTGCAAAAGTATTCATACCCCTTGGACTTTTCCATGTTTTGTTACATTGCAATCACAAACAAATATATTTAAATTGCATTTTATGTGAAAGACCTACAGGAAGTGGTTTAAAGTGAAAGGGAAATTTTACGTGGTTTAAAAGTTTTTACAGCTAAAACTCTTCTTTTAACAATTGCTGTCTTCTTTCCACTCTTCCATAAAGAGAAAGACCAACAGTTGTCCTGTGGACAGATTCCTCCACCTGGACTGTTGATCTCTGCATTTGGTCCTAGAGAAAGTGGGGATGAACACTTTTGCACAACAAACTTTCTAGTTTTTTATTTGTTTAACCACTTTGTGTTGGTATTTTAGATTAAATTCAAATTTAATATATTGGTTTGTGGTTTTAATATGACAATATCTGAAAAAGTTAATTCAATATGTCTTATTTTGCAAGCCACAGTAAGATCGACGAGCTCCAGGAAATCAAATACATAGAAAGCACAGCAAAAACCCATGAATAAATGAGATTCCTCCAAAGCAGGGTAAGACATGTTTCGTTGTACGTCAGGTACATGACGAGATCACACTCTCGGAGTCAAGTTAATTTTCTCCCTCCCACCCACCATCCCTCCATGCGCTTGTCATTTTCAGGGAGAAAGGTGGCTGAGCCATATGACAGTAATTAACAACTGACAAAAATATACCCTCCCTTTACATGAGGTGGGAAATCACAAAAGCCGGGCTTATTTTCTCATTAATTTACCAGCCCTGCTGCGTTTTATACCCAGGCAAGCAAAGTAATGTCCTACCTGAGAGTTCAGCTAAATTAAGTTCTTAAGGGCTTCTCTTGACATCAACAGAGTCTTTTAAGCAACAAAAAATTAGTTAATAATTTATTTCACAAGCAGGTTTGTGTGGAGTAGCGAGATCTGAATTTCACCCCCACTTTTTGCCCCGTTTGGCTTTGGGCTGCATCAGATTGAGGTGGGATATGTGCCATTACGCCTGCATATTTAAAACCACCTAAATGTGGAGGAGCAGGTGGCGCACAATTCACTCTTGTTGTTATTTGGTTCAAGCAGTCAAGATGGCAGATTTCATAATGCTTTCAAATGGCACGTAACAGGAAGGAGGCTCACAGGACTGCCAAGAACAGTTTCACCGGGAGCCAAAGAGGAGCAGCAGGCTGGAGCTCCTACCTTTGTCTACAAAGAACAAGAGGAAGGAAAATGTCTCACAAATCTCTGAATTGGGAATAATGAACTATTCTCCTACCAATTGAAAAAGAAAATTGATTGTTTCATGAATTTAAAACTATTTTCTTGTCATTATGATAGTGTTTTATTTCTCTAGTATTAGAAATTATATTTTTTTGGTGTCTTACAAAGAAATATATATAATAATAATAATGCCACAAATGACTCTGTTACCCTTATACTTTGTAGGAAAATTAGCAAGCAAACACTGGACAGTAAATTTTGTTTGTAGTTTGCAGTTTGTGCAACTAGATGGATCCAACTTTGAATGTCACGACGAAGAAATGGACAAAATATGAAAATAAAATATTGAAATAGTATGTACTGGGTTGACTTGCAGCTTTGGACTTACTACAAGAGTAGTTTAACTTTTTATTGAAATCCGAGACTATGTGTGACAGCGAATATTTTAAAATAAGATACACTTATAGAAAGTTGCAGATTTTTGTGCAGTCATGTTGACTGGGATCTCTAAAACCACCTTGAAAGCCTGTACTTTCAAAGAATAAACGCTCTTTCGATGACTATGAAATAACTAGACTTGACGAAAACATAGCAAAAAATTTAAATGCTAAACTAATATTGAGTACTTTTAATAAAAAAAGTATGCAACATTACTATCAGCAATAACTCAGACAGTAGTTATGTTTCCCTGCATAAAATTGAAATATGTTCAAATTAAATAAACAGAATAAATGATTTACATGGATCAGGCTCAGACAAGCATAGTTTTGTAGCATACACATGTTACACAGTCAGGTTATCGTACCACAATTACAAATAAAACATGATTATTAATCAATTGAAATCACCTCTTAAAAACACAGTGGTACCTTGTACAGGATCAAAAACAACAACACAGAATAGAAATGTAAGTCATGATTACATTTAATGGTTTTGAATCTTTAGTATTTATCCGGTTTTGTCATCTTCTCTCCAGCTTTTATGCTAACAGGTCAAAGGTTAAACTCTTTCACACAAAGTGACAGCAACGTCTCTAATGCGCAATTGAACATTTTATGAATTTGGTCTTACAGTCAGGATCAACTTTAAAGATGAAAACTATAAAACGAAACAAGTAGCATTAATGGTTTCATTGAAGGTTTCAAGCCATTTTTTAGTTTGAACTTTTGATTTGAGTACGTTTGTCTGGACACAGTGGAAACAAGAGGTCTTTCTTGTGAAAGAGCTGAGACAATATTGGACGTAGGTGTTAACCTGGTTGGTTTGTTACACAGTAAGAAAACAGTTTGAAGTAAGCGTCAGTCGCAGGATTCTTTTAAGGTGCGTCTCCTAATCTCGTCTTAGTCGGTCTCGCCGCTCCGTGGAGGAACTCGGCAGGGATCCTTGTCTCATCCACCCGTTCAAATAGGCCCACAGATGTCAAGAGGACTCCCCCACCAACGCCACCGCACAAACACGCAACACACACTGACTCGACCCACCTCCAACGCTGTTTGTAATGAAATCTAACACTTGGAAGAGGAGAAGTGGACTGACCACCTGTGCATCCAATTGTTCGGCATTTGCAGACACAGACAGGAGAGAAAAGAGAGACGAGGAAAACTGAGGAAAGGGGGGTGACAATAAATGCAGAAATGAAAGACGCACATACATATTTAGATCTACAAATGCAGAACACATTCATGTTAGAATGCTATTCACAAAGTTAATCAATGAGCTGTAGGGTTCATCTAACGTATACATAAAAGCAAAACTGCTTCATTTGATTACATATTTCAGCTGCTAATCTAAAAAAGCTACATTTTATGTGTTTTAAATGTGTTTAAATCATATTTGTTGACTTCTGAACATATTTATTTACCTTTACTATATAACTATACCATGCTACTCTATTGTTTACGAAATACGCTTGACATACAAATCTTGCAATAAACTGACAGCATTGCAATGCAGTTATTTTTATTGTTTATCTATATAAGATCTATGAAATAAAGTTTGCAGCTGATTTTTTTAAAGGTAAAGATGGAAATTTCTAATTTGTTTAAATCAACATTGCCTGCAATGTGCTAACCCATGCTGTTAAAATGTTAGCATTAGCATGTTATCATTAGCATTACTGACTGTATGCTAACAGCTCCGGTTTAAATTATCTATTATTAAACACCCAGGTATTGAATTTTCTCTCGGTTGTTTTTTCTTTTGTTTTTGTTTTTTGTGCGAATCCAAATTCCACACATTCCAGAGTCAGTGATTGCAGTTATGAAAGACAAACTAATACTTGTTATAGATTAAATTTAAATTATTCTTCATCCTGAAAGGACAAAATATACAATAACATTTATAAATGGGGGAGGGGGGGGGGTAGTAGATCCCTTAGGATTGGTCATGTTTTAAGTAGCTCACAAGCTCAAAGTGTGGGCACCTCTGATCTATTGACTTGCTTTTGATTCAATGGGTTTCGCATCTTAGCTCAATCCATTCTTGTTTCTATTAAGACATTCACCCGGTCGTTTGTGTATCTATTTGTCCATCTGTCCGTCCATAAAGTCCATCATTATCCGTCCATTGGTTTATCCATCACCCAGTCTGTCTGTTTATCCATCCATCAAGGTTTCATTTATCCAAAAGTCTTCGGTTTTTACATAAAAAATATGTCCTATATCTTACCCTTGTGTTTAATCATTCACCCAAAGAGTGAGTAAAACATTGAAATAGTGTTTGTACCAAATACCCTTAGACTTAGTTGTAATAAAGACTTTTTTTTTGTTGCTTTTGTTGTGAGACAACATTAAACCAGTTTGTTATCTCTTAACTTTTCCTTTGTAAATACATGAAAATTGGAGATGGTGAGTGACTAATTTAGTCTTTGCAGACCTTGTTAGATGCAGAAACACTTAAAGAGGAGAAAGGAACAATTAGACATTTGAAAGAAATCTACAAAAAGAAAGAGAGGTTGAGTTGGGAGAGACGCCAGCAAACAGGAACGCAGCAGACACTGCTCAGAAATGAGCCCTGACACGGCTTGTCACACAGTCAGAGGTCTTGATCGGGATTTGCTCACAGGACCTCCCACTCAGCACACACACAAAGCATGCAGGATCCTGTAGCCGGGGGGTCAGCAAAGCTCCAAGCCACCACGGAGGAGATGGGGGGAACCCGGCAACATCTGCAGTCTCTGTTGTTGATAGCGGTGCTGCCAGCTTGGAGTCAGATCACACGGCTGGAGATGCTGCAGTCTGGGCTCTACCTCTTGGCCAGCCTCCCCCGTCCTCAGATCCATACTTCCAAACCTCCTAGCTACCACCTGTTAGTTAATTTGCACCAAACAAAAAGGACACCGTGGTACTCCGAAGTAAAACTCCTTCCCTCCATCTTCTTTCTTCTTCGTGGGCATCTTCCTCTCGAAGGGTTGATACACCCACAACAGTTTTCCGGACTTGGAAAGGTTTAGGGCGATGTTTTTGTTTTTTTTTCCTCTCGTTTTCCTTCTTCCCCCTAAGTTGTTGCTTTGATGTTGGAAGACCGGAGTCAGAAATGCTTGTCCATTTACTATCAGAGAGCATCCTCTATCAGAGGGTTTGGCAAAGTCCCATATGGCTAACGATTTAAGGTACTTTAATTGGCCAAAAATTGGTCTAAAGATGCCGTTTCACCCCGAGTCTTCCAGCACAGCGATTTTAAAGAATTATTTTTGTTTCATGTTGTGTGGTGGGTTATAGATTCCCGCTACAGGGGTGAACTGTGGGAGTGGCCTTTATTTTTGAGTCCTCAGCTGAAACACTGAGCCAAAATCGTTCCACCGGTTGATTGTTCCGTCGTAGCAAAAACACACTTATTCTTGAAATAAACCACTGCGAGATCTCGAGCGTTCTTCTAAATGGGGGTGAATGTGATGTCATGAGTTTCACCCAAACACTTCTATAATGTCGTTCCACGGATGTGAGAGCGGTAGACGTTTGCCATCATGGGAGATAAATGGAAAGGATACAGTACATGGAATAGGGTAAGACAGATTTTGGTCAGAGGCAGTAGGGTATGATGTATAAACATGCTTGGCTGTTACACTGTGGACATGTCTGAGTCAGAAGTGTGTCTCAGAACAAGAGAATATTACGTACGATCAGTACAAATGTTATTCTAAACTGAAATATCAGGCTTATGAGAAGATTGTTGATCTCTATACTTGGCGAGTGTTCCTTCTGCATAAATATGGTGTGGCACGGAGGAGACCAGCCTGTGGTTCTGCTGAAGGTTCTGCAATCTTAGGTTGCTTTGGTAGGAAGAGGTCATCCCCATCTTTGGTTCTGGTGTGTCTCACCTTGATCTTGACGATACTGCATAGATTTTTTGTGGTTCGACTCAGCAAGTCCTTGGTACTGGTCTATACCACTTTCCAAATTAAATTAAGAGATTACTTTGATCTCAAAGAAAGACCAGGGACCACTGAGAAATAGTCCAGTTCTGGTTCTCCTCACTCTTTGTAGGGCGAGTGTAACCATGTGTTGGACTCATCTGAGCGCTGCGGATCTAAATGTTCTCACTTCAGCCTCAGTCCACTCCTGGTGAAGTTCCCCCAAATTTTCCATCGGATTCTGCTGGACAATTATCTCAAGGCTGCAGTTCTCCTTGCTGTGTGCATATTTATCCTTCCACTTAACTTCCTATGGCCTTGGATGCAAAACTCAACAACAATGATCTAGTATAAGACTTTAGATGCACCACTTTTTTCAATGCACCTTTAAGTCACATTAAAGTTTAATGTAGACCCAAAACCAATCAGTGATAGAAATCTCTTACTGGAACCATGACCTCTGCAACTTAATGCCGGATAAGCAGAACATAAAGTGTGGATTAAATGAGACCTTGACTTATCAGTTAAAATAAAAATGAAGGATCCTGTGAAACATTTTAAGTGAGGAACAGGTTTCCGTCTCCTCAGAGCAAATTTGAAGTTTACAAAGTTATCCGTACCCTCTGCAAGTTACTGTATTCCATTCAGAAGGATTTCAATAGCACACTTTTTTGAGTCAACATTGATTTTTCTCTGTCTCCCTCTGCCCTAGTCTCCTTTTAATAGAGAAGAGGATGCTTCAAAGCCTCCTGTTTGCCCAAAGCAAGTTTGAAATTCTCACACAGCACCATTGCTTTTTTGTAGTGTCTCATCTGGCGAGGGCAAGGCAGAGCCTAAAACTTCAGGAGGTACCAAAGGTAGCTTGTGAAATCCCTCCCATGTAGGTGTGGGATGTTTGTACGGTTGCGTCCGACTTTGAATAGATAAAATCCTCCCCTCTTCCCTCCGTATCAGCTTGAAAAATGTTCTTGCATAAAATAAGTAAGCTCCAGACCTCGAATCAAAGGCCTCGTCTGTGCAGATTTGGCGTCCAGCAACTTTCTCCCAACAACTTCTGAGGACAATCACAGAAGTCCTGAGTTGTTGTTACATTCAGTCTTCCGCTGTCTGCTTCATTACAAGTTGTTGTTTCTTTCTTTGCTTTCTGTCTGGCTGTTGCCCTCTCTGTCTGTCTCCCACTGTCTCACTCTCCTCTCAGACTTACAGGAGGTGTTAAAATGGCAACCAATAGGGGATCTGGGCTCCATTATGCAGGTCTGTTCCTGCGCTTTCTCTTGCTGCCTCTTCGCACCTCATATTGCGTTTTTGCCCATTGAGACGTGCGCACACACACACGCACCCCATCTTTGACTAAAACTGAAAAACCAGCATATGCAGAGGGAATTGAACTTTGTCTGCCTGTGCGTATCTGGTGCCAGGTGTAAGGCTAAAAGGTGCCTAACTTCCTCCCCGCTCCCTCGGGCCATGCAGGCGAGCAGGGGAGGAAGAAAAAGTGCCTGTTTTGATGCAGGCATCTCTTGCTTTCTGTGTGGGCGATGCTACTGCTGGGTTCTGCTTCTGCTAACAGGATGGAGTTCAGAGTAGCGCATTTGCAATGATTAATATGCCATTGTTAGACTAATTGCGATCCTGAAGCGTTAGTAGATGAAAAAAAGCAAGTTTTCTTAAAATTGTTCCAGGAAAATCTGTGGTTTTATTCAAATTTGACTACCAATCTTCAGAGGCTGTCACGTTTTTCTTTTAGCACACCCAACTGGAAACCATTGTCAATGTAGATTATTTGGTGGAACCACGAAGGCTCAATTAAATACGGACCTCCACTAATACCGTGTAATCATGATGTTCTTTATCATGTTGAACACACGGTTTTTGTGGTCACTAGCAAGTCATATTTCTGGCTGCTGAGGCTTTCAAACTTGAGGGAAACACAACTGTCACCACAGTGGCAGTATCATGCTGTGGGGCTTTTTTTGCCACAAAACAGACGAGCCAAATATCTTCTGCTGAAAGGTTTTATGTTCAGATGATGACAAACATTGACAAGTATGCTGAAAGGTGAGGTTTCAAACCTATTGTCAAGCACAGGTGTGGCAGCATAATGCTGGGGGGATTTCTTGGCTAAAATTTGACCCTATTTTACTAACTGCAGGTACTGCTGAAGGTGAGGACTTCAGAAAAATTTGAATATTGATAAATAGTACGAGATAAATTGACGAAAGACAAGGGAAAAATTTGCCAGTGGAACTACTGTTCTTAGTAATACTCAGGAAATATTGACCATGGTTTCATTTAGAGCCATTAGTTGCTTTATAATCAAGTTTTACCGTAAGCGTCAATTTTAACACAATCTGTTATATCTTTGTCGGTCGGTGGCAGTAGTGAGCTACCTAACCCTGTGTTTTACCGGTGAAGCAGTAGAAGAACAAACCAGCCAATCGTTAGCCTTGTTTTGCTAGCAT
>JAVLVB010000456.1:502555-523190 GCA_032876305.1 Orestias chungarensis | reverse complement strand
TATTCATTTAGAGTTGCAGGAGCAACAATAAAGGAACACATGTGGAACAAGACGCTCACCCCCAGCAATGTCTACCACTTACTAACTCTGTTCTAAACATGCTGGTAGAGACACAAGTTCAGATTATTAGGAACAATAATGTCCAACTAAGTCACAACATTCACAATAAACATCTAATTAAATATTAGAGCATAATAAGAGCTGAGATTATTGTTAATATGCTGAACAATCAATAAGTTTTATATAATTTATTTTTGTATTTTATGCCTAAAAATAAACAAATATTTTAAACTTTGGAGCTCATTTGTTCCTTTAAACAAAGTTAAATAAATTACAGTGAACGGCACAAATCTCTTTTGTTTTCCTTTTTGTTAGTGAAGATGTGTTTTTTTTATAGCTTATACAGGAAAGTAAAGGCTAAATATTATTAATAACAATCGTAAAAATAATTGACGGATTAAGCATTGATGAAAATAATCGTTCATTGCAGCCCTAGTTTCATGTCATCGTTGCAGTTTGATCGTTGAAAACAGCTGGAAAAGAAACCTCAGAATTAGAGAAGGCTCGTGTTCAGCTCACTTCCAGACCAGTTCGCGTTGAGCCCGTGTTTGTTTTGTGTCCCGTTTGTAATGTTTGCAGATATATGTCACCACAGCCGGAGTATAAAAGCACACCGGAGGGTTCACCGTAGGAAGCACTTAGTTTAAACTCACACTGCGAGAGCGCAGCACACTGGATGTTTCCCTGAGCGCCACTTCCAGGAAATGAAAGTCGACATTAACCAACCTGCCTACATCATCCAGATCTGCTCGTACGACCCGGCGCCCAGACTCTGCCAGTTCGGTTCCCGGTATGAATAAAACATGCTGCCCCCGCTACCTGTTCCAGCGTGTACATGTGGGGGGGTCGCCGAGGCCGAGCTTCACGCATGAAAACACAGTCGACGGAGGAAAAAGGCGGCCGGCTAGCCCGGCCTCTGAGGCCTGACCCCGGCTAACACATGCACACACCTACAGCCGAGACACGGCGAGGCAAACAAAAGCCCACACACGTTCAGGGAGTACCTTGAGGCGAGGTTGGGGGTAGAAGGTGAGCAGCTGTGCTGGATGAAAGGCTGGCGTCCTGAGCCGCGCTCTGAGGGCTCACAGACGGTTTTTTGGAATTCTGGTTTTATCCGGCCGTGTCTGTATGTGGGCTTAGACAGTTTTCTTTTAGGGTTCTCAGTGATTTACATAACAAGCAGCACTTTCAGAAGCCATGTAGGCAGGAACAGTGCTTTAGACTTTGACTAGACCCATCCATCCATCAGGGGTGCACAAAAAAAAGCCTTAGAACAGGAATTGGATTTAAAATATCTGAAAAAAAATGTAAAAATCTAAATGTAAAAAACAAAAACAAGGAGGGAACTAAAGAGTAAAGAGAGAAAACTGCTCCTGTGGTCATTTAAGGCAAAGATTTGCCCCAATTTAGATTTTTTTTGAATTTTAGGGAAGATTAAGCATCACAAAAAAAATATTTAAACCAAGCAAAGCCTCAATTATTTACCACTGAAAGATCAAATCTATCTATCTATCTATCTATCTATCTATCTGCAGATTTAATAAGGTAAACCTAACTGTGGATTAGTCATCAACCGTTTAATGTAATAGTTACACGTATATTAATGTAATTAATTAATTAATTGGAGTTTATGGAATAGTTATTTATTCCAGGAAACTCCCATAAGTGAAACACATTTGCAGCATTTGTTTCTGTTTAATTCTGGGGATTTTCTATCTGATGAAACAAGATTTTTAATGTAGAAATGTGGACTTCAAAAAGGAAATTCTTTCTTATCTTATTATTTTTGAAACTCAAACACAACGTAGTCTTTACATGTAACACTTTCACATACATGTGAAGATATCTCCAAGTGTTTCCTCTGCTCTCCCGTGTGAATCCTCGTGTTGCTCAGCTTTGCGTCGACGCCGTTTGTCCGCCTCGCCCGGAGCAGTTCCCTGCAACCTGAATCGTTTTGGAAAGGGAAGTGAAGTGCACACGAGTGAGATGATCGAATTAATCAGCCGGATTTCGTCCTCCCTGTCTGAAACATGAATATAAAGCGGGTTAGGATCATGTGCGGACGCCGAGGTGTCGCGCTCGTGAAATCCACGGCGATCTCGGCCCGGTCACTTTGAGTTTGTGTAGCTCTGGGGGCGGTTTGGGTTGGCGCTCTCCATCCTCTCTTGGCTGTAACAGTGAAACAAGGCAACGTTGCCCCTACCCTCTCCACAAATCTGGACCAATCAGTAAAAATATGTCCGCATGTGGAGAGATCAGAATAAAACAAGAAAAACCAATGTGTTAACATTTATCAGGGGCTGATTCTGATGCCACAGGCTACGGACATTAGCGTGGACATCCACGTCTTTTTCCTGTCTTAATGACGCAACAACAGAGAAGGACAAGAAGTCCTAAAGCAGGTTTCTGACTCAAACTGTGAGTTTATGCACATTTTGTCACTTTAAACGATAAGTTTTGGTTTTATCTTCTTGATTGTAGCTGATGCACTGAAGACAAGGAAAGCATAACAATAGAATAACAGAAAAACTATTTCTAGTTTTAAAAAAAAAAGTCTGAAAAGTGTGGAGTGACTATCATTTTCAACATAATCCTGTCTGAAACGCCTTGAAACATGTGGATGACGATGCTCCCGACAGATGAGTCCTGAAGTCAACTGTCTGGCCTGTGTGAGCGTAACCCCTCTGTTAAACAAGGTAGTGGCAGCATAATGCTGTGGGGATGGTTTCCTTTAGACGGGACAGAGAAGCTTGTCAGAGATGGATGGAGTTAAATAATCCTGGAAGAAAGTGGCTGCAAAGAAAAGATCAAGACTGGCTCAGTGAGGCCTAAAAAGAAGAACGAGGGTAAAAGAATGTGCCTGCCACACTTTTCAGATTCTATTTTGTAAAAAATAGACATGAGAACCACTTAAAAGAATGGTGCATCAAACATAAAATCTGGATGCATTGAAATTTCAAAATAGTAACCTGTCACTGCTAAGGAGAAAGAGTTCCCACATCATGATGCTGCCACTAACGTACTTCACCATAGAAACTGCTCGTTTAGTGCCACATTTTTCAGCTTTTGATCTCTAACGTGAAATATGTTGTCGCTGTAACACTCTGTGCTTCATTTAAAGGGGGTGTGAATAGTTTTGTGCGCTTTATGTGCACCGAACACATTTCTCAGCCCCTCCGCCTCTCCAAAACAAAACAAAACGAAATCTTCGCCTAGAAAACAAGGATCAGATGTTTGCGCGGAAATGAAGACGGCGACATCGACGTTCTGTTTTCGTTGTCCCCCCTCGGCCCGCTCCTGGCGCGCAGGTTCCCGTAAGGCGACCTTCGCGACGCCTCGCCCCGGACCAGATGGCGCCGGCGAGAATCTGCCAGAGCAATGTGGTGCGAGCAGGTGTCAGCTAATTGTCTCCGAGAGCTCAGACAGAGGCGGGCGCGTGCCAGCTCTACCTGAGTGGAAACAAATATCTTCATTAGGTCTCGTTCTGTCGGGGGACGGCGTTTTTCCACAGGAGAGCGGCGCAGGCCAAAACCCCCGAACGAGAGGCAAGAGCTGAACAAGCGCGCCTTTTGTTTAACACAGAAACACAAACAATGTTTGTCAAATCCACTGGTAGCAAAACCATCCCGGCAGCTACATCGCATCTAAAACAGGCGGAGGGAGAAGAAAGGCAAATCCGGGTAGTTTCTGTGGAAATGTGGAAGATCTACGGACGACAGGTCTCGAGAATCTCCAATTAGGTCTGAAATGAAGACCTCTGCGCCAGTATGACACCATTAAACCAAGCACATGTCACCCGTTGTTATACCAGCCGATCCTCTCAGCCACCTCAGTTCACACATGGCTGGGGAAGGCTGAATTCCTCGCACGCCTCTTTTTTTTGTGTCATTTATTCAGGTAGCGGCTCGCCGCTCCGCAGCCTCCGACATTCCCTTTGCGTATTTAGAGGAGAGGGAGGGGCGGCGAGACGCGAGGCTCAGCCTGACATCGGTTTCTTTCTCCTCGTCAAAAGATCTCGAGTCATTGGGCCGTTAAAGAAGAAGGGGAAGCAAAGTGGCTCTAATTTGAGCACTGCTCCTGGAAGTTTTTGTGTGATATACCGGCGCCAGTTCACTCCATGCAGTGCTGAGCAGCGGCGCTAAACTATAGTAATGTGAATAAATATTCAAGATAGTCTTCGATGGGTGGAGAAAATCTGGGACCAGGATGAAATAAAGCCAAACTCTGCTTATTTGTGCCATGGATGACTTTCATACGAGACAATATGAACACAGACGGGCCTTCAAGGTGTGGCGGATAAATAAAACAAAATAATCAGGAGTCATTCCTGTCTGGTGTCCAAAAACAGATTTTAAAATGACACTGAAATGAAAACAGGACACAAAAAGATGTAATTATCAGAAAATGATAATTAGTGGGATCTCTGTATCTGTTTCTCTGAAATGAGACGGCCCGATCCAGGGCTAGTGGGAGACGATGCAACTCTAACCGAGATGTCGTATATCATTTTTACATACATTGGTTTTGATGGTTCTTTTTATGCATCGAGGACTTGGTGCATGTAAATCGCCTCTCTGGATGAATCTAGATTTAAATTAGGACTCCTGGTACTGTCTGTTAAATTCCCTTTTCTCTTTCTGGAAAGTCGTAGATTCTCCCACAGTCTTCTAACGCAGCTATTTCCTGTTTATTTTTGGGCTTACCGTATCGTAAGACAAACATGTTAACATGCATCAAGATTAGGGGCTCTGCACTGTCACATTTTATGTTATTTTTTGTATCTTTATAAAGACTTCAAATTTCTCATGACATGATAAATTAGAGCAGAGGTTTCCAACCTTGGCTAGTTCTGCTAACCCTAAACGGCTAATCAACTAAAGCGCTAAACAGACATGTTGTTAGCGGGAGCTAACTTTAAACACTGATGCTCACCATGTGACAATGAATCCCTCTACAGAGTCGTTGCAGTTGTTTTTAAAGAAACAATTTAGTGAAATATAAGTGAGCTAAATGTTTCTAAAGTTGAAAAAAGGAAGCCCACCGTTGCCAGTTATCATTGTCAAATGTGACTGGATCCCAGTCCGACCTTATAATTGGGTTTTGTTGGGTTGAGTTGGACCAAACTGCTTTATAAACTCAAAATATAAAGGTTTTCATTGACTAAGTTGCCTCATATTTAGTTGGTCGATCCTTTTACTTAGTCCAGAAGTTTCTGTATAATCTCTAACTCCATTAGTTTTTGTTTTTCTATAACCTTATAGAAAACTCCCACAGCTGTAAAGCAAAACAACAGAAGAAAGCACATTTAGAAATGTTGGAAATTGCTGTGAAGTAGAAACAGATGAGGGAAGTGAAGTAAAACAATCTAATCAGGTGAATTAGCGAGCTTTTACAGAGTCCCACCAGGAGTTCAGAGAGCACCACGTTATATTTCTCAGAGGTTTCCGTTCCTGTGCGACCGTCGCCTGGTGCATCTGTCCAGAAGCGTCCTACGCGGCGCCCCCCCCGCTGCTGTGGGAGCGCCGAGACCGTCTCTATTTTTAAATCTCAAACAAGAGTCGGGTCTTTAAAAGCTTCCCACGATACCGATTGACTCTCCCCCCTCCTCCCCGACTCTCCTCAGGCGTTCCCCTGGTCCATTAAGAGCTGTGTCACCGGAGGAGTTTCACCATTACCTCTGTTGTTCCCAGAGCAGGAAGTGCCCAGTCAGGTTTAAGTGTGCCGTTTCCCCCCCAAAAGCTCCCGTTGAGCTCCGACTTTAACCCGGCTTCCTGCTGCTCGCAGCTCGTAGGCTAAATAGCCGGGGTCAAACCCCTACATGCTCTCGGCTTTCAGACTCTCAAGCTCCGTCTTCCTGCCCTCCTTAGGCTGCTTTATGTTACAGGTTGTCTGGACCGAGCTCTGCAGTCCTTTGCTGCAAAAGCATAAATTCAGTCCAGGGTTAAAATACTAAGGATATATAATCATGTTATAATTTAGCACTTCAGCTACAGTACAAAGCCAACCACACACAGCCTTATTTACTGATACGGCTTTACACATATGTAGTTACACATAAAAGCACAAATTGTGAAAATTTTAGCAACACTTTTCACCAGTTCCTTAATATTTTGGTAGATTTGTTTGTCTTAATTAAAAGAGTTTAGGCAGAAGTTTAAACTTATTATGCCTAACCCCATTTTCAGGTGCAAATTATCCAGTGAGAAGAAAGAAAGTGAATTTTATGTGATATAAAGATCCATCAGAACAAAAAATGAAATATTTTAAGCTTTTATTTCTTGTAATTTTGATGATTCCGAATAACAGAGAGAAAATCCCCAAAGTCAGTCTGAGAATATTAGAAAAAAGTCAAATAAGAATGTTTTAAGTATGTAGGTCAGGGTTCTTATGCATGAATCACTGCAATAATGCAGCGTAGCATGGAGGAGATTAGCCTTTGTTTCTGCTGAGATGTTCTGGGAGCGCAGGTTGCTTTGATAGCTCCCTTTAGCTCATCTCCATTGTTGATTCTGATGTTTGAGGTTGTCTTCAGGCTAGTCAAGCCCAGAACCACCTCCAGTCACCCTTTGTGGGTCGGTACCAAGTCCTACTCGAACATAGACCCAGCATCTCCATACAGCTTGTCTGCAGAAGAAAGCATTTAGGTCTGGAGAGGCAGAATCGCGTCTTGACGTGAACATTTTGTGTACCTTTTAAGGTCAGACTCTTCCGGCCTTTTACGGTGGGACTTCCGATCTCCTCAACGGTCTTTTTTTACAATGGCGGATTAAATTGATAGAGCCGCCTGCTTAAACAAAGCAAGGGAACATTTTTGTTAGCTGCCTTGTCTGGATCTAGTAGAAAAATGCAGCTCAATTGTGAGTTTGGTGATTTTTCCCCACCTCCTCCGGGAGCTGACGAGGGTCGACTTCGGCACTAGTTTAACTAGAATTAGAGAAAACAGCAACATTAAGTTTATTCGCCAATATCAAGAAGAATAAAAAACAAA
Organism: Orestias chungarensis; assembly: GCA_032876305.1. Lineage (NCBI taxonomy): Eukaryota > Metazoa > Chordata > Actinopteri > Cyprinodontiformes > Cyprinodontidae > Orestias > Orestias chungarensis. The sequence goes on along the minus strand of JAVLVB010000456.1, from coordinate 516,142 downwards.
GAATCAGTTTTTTTATATAGCGCCTATTTACAACGCATCATCTCAAAGGCACTTTACAAGAAAATCACATCATTACAAATCAAGTTGAAAAAGTTTCCAATCTAAGGAACCCCAGCAGATTCATGGAGTCATTGACTTGCAGCATTCACTCCTCTGGAATCAGCAGGCAGAAACAATGGCTTGTGTTTTCGTTGACTTTACAGCAATCCCTCATACTGAGCATGCATGTAGCGACAGTGGAGAGGAAAAACTCCCCTTTAACAGGAAGAAACCTCCAGCCATGTGGAGCCATCTGGTATTACCGACTAGAGATTTGAAGAGACGCTAAAAACTCTCCAAACGCTCCACTCTGGACGAGCGTAACACGCCGGGAGACCTTTGCCTGGACGCGCGTTCGATGTGATCGCAGCCTGAGCCTTCATTTCTATATGAAATGAAGGGATGGAAACAGGAAAGTGCGACTGAGTCTGCTTCTGTTTCTCCTGGGTGTAGCGGCTCTTGATGCTCTGACTGCAGTCTTAGTAAGATGTCTGCGTTGACCGTTAACTTCAGCAATCACAAGCGTCACCTTCCAGCTACACCTACAGATAGAGATACAGAGGACTGCAGGTTTAATCACCAATCATTGATTTACACTTCTTTCCTCTAGTCGGGACCTTTATAGGTCAAATATTTCACTGTGTTTTCTTTTCTCCTCCACTGACTGCGATAAAATCCCGATATCTGAGGAAGCCGAGCTTTCCTTGTAGTCGTCTTCTGTTCTTACTCCCCATCTTTGCACATTTCAGCGTCGTTTTACTCTGAGAGCATAAAACGCAGCGTTGATCCAGTTATTTTATACAGTTTATTTTATATGACAGGCTTTATTGTGCATTATGTTGTAGCTCATTCCTCAGCCCTGTACAGCAGCTAGCCGGTGTGTAATTACAGCTTGTAGCGAGCAGCCAGACGGAGCGATAAGTGAATGGGAATCTGTAGGAGGGCTTGATTTATGTGGCCTCTGCTGCACTGTATCAGAAGTCCAGATCTTCTCTACTTACCTTAGGGCCTGAAGCACAAAGACGCACCCATTTGTGGCTATTGTTGTTTTGCATTGTGCATGAAGAAAAGGGGTAAAAAGTGGTTAAAAAGTCTGAAAAATGGCGACAGAAATATGTAAAATTCAAATTGAAACTAAATACTCCTCCTTGGTGAATATTTGGTGTACTAGGACTCATCTACTAATAAATTAGTTAACTTTCTCCCTCAATCCTGGTCTAAATGGACAGAGAACAAAAACAGACCACCAATGTCCCACCAGAATCATCCGTCTTCCGATTTCTGGTTCCTGAACTGGACGTTTCCAATTTAACTCGGTTCCCATCCCCTAATCTGTTCCTCTTCATAATTGAAGTATGATTATGGAGCCATAAGCCGGAGCTGCCTCAGCACAGCTGTGTGGCAGCGCGCTCGGCTGGACATGAATCGGTGTGTTTAACTGTTTGTCCTCGCAGTACCTTCGCCACGTTGAAGCAACTCGAGTGCACCAAAGCAATATGGCGGCATCTGCTCGCCGCCTGGCACAGGTGCTTTAGAGGATCTGAAGCCAGTTTATGAATGCGCCACTTAAGTTCTTTTATTATTTTTTATTTAGCTGGTTTAATGCTAAAAATATCTAATTTAAATACTTACATGTAACACCTGGAGCTTTTATGTTTGCACGTTCGCTGCTAGCGATTTTTTTACATTTAATACAAACAAATATGTAAAATCACAGGATTTTACAAATAAAGATAAAAAACAGATTTCAGCCAAATTTACTCTGATCCTCCTGAATAACGTTCTGTTTGTGGCTTCATGAAGACAAATGATCAATTCTGGCTATGGTATCCAGTTGTTGAATTTTCATATTCAACAAGCACGTGGCGACAATAAAAAGGAAAGACTCTCGTTTAACAGAAAACACAAGACGTCCAACATAACCTTTGATTCGTGTCGACACGTCGTCAGAAGACAGAAAAAGTAAAAATCCAATTTCAAAACAAAATGTCACATGTGAGAATAAAATGAAAATAAAATTGACTCATATTTTCACACGAGTTTCACGTATTTTTTACATTTTTACATGTTGCACATGTGAAAGAAACAAATGAACGAAGCGCTTGATCATATGTGGAGCGTGTGATCGCCATGTTGTTGTGGGAAGGACAATAGGAACTCCTTCAGTGCCTCTGTCTACGACAATGAACGTTTATGATCCACAATCGTCTTCATCAGGGGAGCCACATGTATCCTTCCGTTTGTTTTTTGATTCACATACCGAACAGCTAACTGATGCTCATTTAAGCACGCATGCTCAACGTTAGCTTTGTGTTTGCCGCCTTTGCAAACTACGATGTCGCATAACTTCCAGTCTCTCTTAGCAGAGGCGGAGCTAGAAGCGGGGGTGGGGCAGGACTGGACACCCCTGAAATCTATATACATACACACACGTATATGCTTGATGTATTTATAGGTAAGATAAAAATAAAAAGACAGGGGGGCAAGATATATTACTTCTTTGTCAAACGACTCTTCTGTTATGCAAGACAAACTAAAATGTGTTATAGATTCAATTTAATAGGCATTTTATTTATTTGTTTTTTTTGTTGGTAGATCCATTATGATCTCTCGCCTTTTAAATTGCTTGCAAGCGGCACCCCTGAACTATATGGATCTACGAGCTGTAAATAACTTTGGAGCTGTAACGAATATGAAGTTTCACATCATTATGGTGGGAAAAGAAAAAAGTAGATCATGTTAAATTGGTGCTTCAAATCCTTTAAAAACATCCAGTGTCCTAATTTTGTATTTTACACATTTAAGGGCTTTTAATTATTTTATTTAAATTTGACATTTCACAGGTAAGACGTTTTTTCGAAAAACTTTGAGATTGCAATGGTGTTTATACATTTATAGGTTGACTGGTATTATATTACTTCTTTCTCTGAAACTGAAACAGCAAAGCGTCAGAACCAGCATCCGTCCTGTTGCTAATTGCTGATGCGTCCTCGTTGTTTGCTCTGGTGAGAACAGAGATTAAATGTATTTATCCGGCTCTTCTGCCCTTTAAGTCGGCCTCGTTTTGCCAAATCACTTGTGGCCGTCGGACCTTAGCGCGCCGCCAGCCGGACATCAAACACAGCCTTTGGGCTGACCTTTGATCGTCGTTTGACGGCTTATTTAAAATCGCTTTCCACGCGGGTAGACTTCTAAATGATGGAGTTTGATACAGGTGGTACAACAGCCATTCATGCTCAGTAGGTTTCTAAACATTTTCATTAAAATAAAAGCTTTTTTAACCGTTTAAAGCTGATTATAACCTGTCCTGATTAAATAAAAAAAAACAAGAAACAGAAATATTGTGCAACTGTTATATAAAAAAGCACGATAGATAATTCCAATTAAAAAAAAGTGGAAAATTGTGAAACACTGATTGTTTGGATTGAAGATATTTGGAAGAAAGTATAAAACACAATGTCGACTTGAGACAAAAGTTGTACAAATGAATCATACTCTATGCACAGATGACGGGAAAGGATACCTAACAAACCAGCACCCTGTGGGAAGACTAACAAGTTTCATGTGATGGGAACCAAGTTGCTTTGTATTTAACAATAATCTGAAACCTAGTTTTGTTTTATTTCATTAGGGTTTAAGTGATATAGCTATCAAAGTTTTATCCAGATGACTGTCTTTAGTTTACCACCAGCATGAAAGGTTGTCTCTAAATACTTCCTCTAAGCTAGTTATTTATATATTTGTATTATAACAAGAACATTGCGCTTCATTTGGCTCAGACATGGATCAAGAAAAGCTTTAAAAGGAACATTGAGAGAACATCGTGTTGTATTAATCTAATAAAAATTAAATTAATGGAAATAAAACACATTTTTAGATTCGTGTAAATAAATCAATTTGATCTTTTTTATGTTGTTTAGATAGAAACAGAAATGTTGCTGCAATTTGAGTGAAGTTAAGAAGAATAGTGGCAGCTGAATGTTTTAAGAATGAACTATGAAAAAGAGTAATTTTTGATAATTTTGTTAAATTTCACAATATAATCTGTGAATAGAGTAGCTTCAAGTTTAATAAAAATATTTTTTTTTTTTTAAATAAGAACCTAGGAAATGACGTTTTTATATATTTTTTTCAAACTTTTAGCTCCTAAAATTGCTTTTCTGTCCTAAACCTCATTTTCATAATTATATTTTCACTCTGTGCTGTAGTGCATCAAAATGCTTAAAATATTACAATTTAATTTTCAAAACAGAATCAATGCACTAATAAAACACTGAAGCAAATGACAGATATATTCAGCTTTATATTTTCTCTGGACTCTCAGAGATCTTCATATGTACTCTTGTTTATGACTTTTCCCAGTGCAACAATTAAAACATCACCTGAGGAGTAAAAATGACTCTTCATTGATTTGTGATCTTTACCCTACCAGAGGCGTGTAAAAACAAGCGCCGCGTTAGCCGGCTGCGTCGCCTGCCGTCCCCGCGGTGCGGCAGGGACTTCACGGGACTCGATTGTTCAGACAAAGGTGAAATGTTTATTCGTATTACCCGGCTTCCTCCCCGAGATGCGGTATCGACCTGGAAGGGAGCGTCTGATCGGCTATCGCAAATTACAGCTGGTATGATGCTGTCGAGCTATCGGCGAGCAGCGTGGGGGGGCCACATGCAAACACGTCGCACCATAGGAAGGGAAAAGGGGGAGAGGACAAAAATCAATGTGGTGTAGTCAGATGTTAGGTAAGTCTTCCCCTACGTTTGCTTTAGGGACGGTCACAGTTGCTTAATAAGACCCTGAGCTTCTCCAATCAATGGGAGCATTCCATTTCCCTGTTTTTTGGATCAATGGGAATGCTTGATGCAACGCCGCTGACTTCTTGAGAGGTGTCTCCATCGCTGGGCTGCTCTGAAATTATCCTTCCCTGCTCCTCGTTCTGATTTATTTTCCTCCCACAGCATCGTTGAAGTACTTGAACAAAGTTAAACACACACAACAGCGAATCAATGGGAGAAATGTATAAAGTGCTCCTTATGGCAGGTGTAAAGACTAAAGTTTGCTGCTGTTTTTTTCTGTTTCTTTCTTGATAATATGAGTTATTCGAGAGAAAAAAATCAATCCAACCCCTGAAATCCCAGCTAAAATAACTGGTTGCTGTCATGAATTAGGTAGTCTGTGTTTGTCCTGGAGGGAGGGACTCCATGCTTTAGTTTTTCTACGTGATTTCTTTAAAATACAATTTTGAATATTTCCTTGGGTCATTGATTGTCTTTTGGGTTTTGATTTTGATAAAAATCTAACAGTTGTACCCCCTTTAGTGGCAATATCTGCATTAAACGTCTGTAATGATGGAAAATGACTCATTGCTATCAGTCTTGAGGAATCTGGACCTGATCTTTCATGCAGAAATGACTCATTTAGCCCCATTGGAAGATTTGTGAGCTTTCACTGCCTGGTGTTCTTGCCGCAGCAACTCAGACGAATAAAAGTCTTACTTTGAATAAGGTTACTCCAAAATATATGTTTCGTAGAGAAAATGAAGGCTTCATCTGAAACATGTACTTGTTTTGTAAATATTTTTATTGTAGTTTATTCAGAGAGGAGGAAGGAGTTCAAAGAAATGTGAGCAATAGTTTAGAGACCTAACAAACCAGCACCAGGTGGAGGGATGTACAAGTGACTCTGGTGAGCCCAGTCGCTAACTATTCAACACCAACTTGAAAAAAACAAAAAATAAGGTAACATTTATTTAGAAAGTCATAGATTGAACTAGGTGGCAACATTATTTAGATCTAATCTCATAGAAAAGTAAAGGATCACTGAATTAAAAATGATCAAGAGTCATGTAGTTTGTTGGAGGTGTTAAGAAGATTGCTAAGTCAATGATCAGTGTTTGGACTGCTTCAGTGTTTTTAGCAGTGCCATTGCTAACACAGGCTAAAGTTCAAAGCATTAGCAAACTTTGTATTAAAAACTTACATGTTTAAATGATCTGACTGGTCGTTTTTAGGCCAGATATAAAAAAAGTTTACACAAAAATATCACCTATTGAACATGAAACTCACTTCCTTAAGGCTAGTTTATGCAGAAGAAAATGAAATAAAGAGCCTTTTTTCTATTAATGAACATCATTTTTGCATTTCCTGTGGTTCTGTTCGAGTGAGTTGGTAGCATTGTTGCTTCGAGGCAGGGGTGGGCAGTTCCTGTCCTCTAGGGCCGGTGCCCTGCAGGGTTTAGATGTGTCTCTGCTTCGAGACACCAGACTCAAATAATCTTTGCGTTGTCCAACCATTGCAGTTTTACCTCTACTATCCAATTTAGAAGCTCCCCAAACTGAGTTTATACCAACGACACCAAGTCTTGTATTTGGTCATTTTCCCTACACTCCTGCTTCCTCCTCTCTTCCTGCCCCCGGCCCTCCCCCTGTCATAGTGATGCACCCCCCGTCTTCATGGGCTCCTCTGCACCACCAGGTATGACTAACTGCTATCCTGCTCCCGCGACTCCTTTGTTATTCATCTTGCTCCGCTATGCCGGCCGGCTGACTGCACAGCACGACAGCATGTGGTGACAATAATTTGCACTGATCGTACCCTTCTGCCTACCCTGCTGTTACAAATGGCAATCGATTATCATGCGGTAGTGCTATCGACTGTCCAAACGCTGGTTTGCACGTGGGGATGGGTATGTGTCGGTACTTGACGTGCAGCAGTGCCTTCCTCGAATTATTTTTGTTTATTTTGCTTCCACACATCATAAACTCTGTTATAAATTAATTTAGTGTTTGAAATAAACAATTTAGGATCAGTGTGAGTGGTTACGCAAGTTAAGTATGTCCTGCGGCCCTATCTGGGGTATCACTTTTCCTGTTTTTCTGGATTTTATTCACTGCATTTGAAGCTTAGAGACAAACCAACGGCTGTTTAATGTTATAAATCTATAGATAAACATTGAATTAAAAAGAAATATTCTTGTGTTCTTGTAAAGGAGCCTGTGATGACGTAAAAATTTGACATTTATCTCAGGTTTCATTTCCAGAATGTTGATTTATGGCAATAAATCCAATAAATCTATTTTTATATATATCTGATGAGTAGATTTGTCTTAAAGTCATAAAACACTGTCCCTTTGGACGGATTTATTAACTTACTCAGGTTTTATTTTGTAAACAAAAATATTTTTTCCCCCCAAAAAAAGCTTCTCTCATCTATTTTGTAAACATTTTCTGAAACCTGAGACTTAAACATCCATTGAAAACCATTTTCAAAACTAAACAAATAATCACACCTGTTAGGGAAAGTTTTTTTTGTTTGTTTTGTCACATTAATTGAAACATAATTGATAATCAAATGATCCACTGTATCATGGGGTTCGTATCGCTTTAACCAGCACTGAGCAACTTTGAGGAGGGTGGCAGGAACCCTATCTTCCAAACAAAACAGCTACAAATGTGCTGACTGCTTTACGGCATACGTCACTTCTCCCGTTTCTTATCTCCAACATCATCATCTGACATTGTTTCACCACAATTAGATTCATCACCTCATCACTATTCATCCTTCACACAGACACTGGAAACAGAAATGAACTTCAATCCAACTGATCAGGATGTTACCAAGCTAGGCGCTGGTGCTCATTGGAAATGAAGTCTTCCTTCCGGCTACCGCTTCTGTCCACTGGCCCCCAAAATCGACCAAAATTGAAACGCAGTTTATCTAACTTCCTGTTCATACGGAGCGGTTTTCAGTGAAACTGTACATTTCTGTTGCGATACTAACGCTACTTTCACAACAGTAGCAGTCGGAGTCTCTTATGCCGGCACTTTTTGATCTCAGGTATCAGAGCGAAGCTTTTTGGGAACGCCCTCCTGCGAAAGCGATCATACGCGGAACAGCTTGAGTTGTCGTACGCATGCAAAGGCAGATAACAAAATTAAAAAAATTCTGGAAACCTTTGTCTTATGTTGGGTAGCTGACCTTTACCGTTTAACACACATTGCATAAATGTTTATCCTCTTGGGAATGAAAATAAGCTCCTTGGATTTAAAAATTCAGGTTTCCGTCATAAATTAATTTCCATACAGATTTCTTGTAATGTCAACCTTTCCTGGAATGAACCCTTCTCTTGTGTTGGGGCCATTAAAGCTACAGGATGAAGCCCGGTTGAATTTTTCTTTGGTTTAACTCTAAACCCGTCGCTTTAAAGCGTTTTGTTTTTCAGCATTCTTTTAGGCCAACTACCCCAAACCGTCCACTATATATCTCTGCTGTATTTATCCACTTCACCAGCAGCGCGACCTTAACATTGGTACCCTGCAAATAGAGTGTATAATATCGATGACCAGGATATGTGCCGTTTAATCAGCGCTATCGACCAGCCCGGCCCCGCCGCCTGGTGCTGCCGGGGTGGAGCGGATCTTAAAACAAGAGGGAGCGTTTGATTCCTCAGTCGGGGCCGCATTAACCGCACCGCGGCTTCCTCTCTCCACCCCTGCCGTTATTTCATCGCACGAATCGATGGCGGCGATTGGTCAAATTAAAATGGAAAAAAAAAAAAACGGGGTTGCCCAATCCTCACCCGGTAACGTCCCGTGGACACGCGGCGGCCGCTGTGGATCGCAGAGCACTTACAGGAAGTGTGTGTGTGCGTGGGAGTTGTTGGAAGGGCTGATTGATGGGCCGTCTCAGCAAGCTGCTCACCCACTCAGACCCCACCAGGCCGCCGACGCCGTTCAATCACTGTGGTAAAAGTGCAGAGGCTCCTGTTTTACACCTGAACAAAGCATCCATCTCAGTCCTGTCAGCCTCACCTTGTCTGTCGTGAACCATATTCCATAATTGGCCCACATTTTTATCCGCCACTAAAAGGCATAATGTCCATGTTTTGATAAAACTGACATGTCACACACGTTTTCTCTCTGCCACCATTTTTTTTCTCAACCCCGGTAATCACTCTGCGGACACCTTTTGAAGTTCTAAGCTGGCGTCAGCCGGAGATGGAGTCGTTTCATGTAATTGGTGCCGTGTAACATCGAGGGGGAGCCGAAGGAACAGAACCTTTATTAGTACAATCGCGGGCAGGTTGGGCTCGCCGGCAGTAATGTGTTCCAGGCACCGCGAACACGTACGAGGAAAAAAGAAAAAACTAAACACGGCGCATCAAACGGACGGTATCAATTCATCGATGGGTGGGTGTCTGGTTCGGGAATGCAATTACCCTGGTCGGGAGACGGCCACATACATAGCAAGCGCATTTGCTCCAATAACTTGAGCCGATTCAGTTTACGTTCGGTCTGAGAAAACTTTTGGTTTATATCAAGAATAAAAGGACGCAGCAGTATAATATTACCACATACTTTAGAGAAATAGTAAAAATATCTGAAAAAAGGCCCCAAGTACAATCAATAAAGCAGCTTTTAGGCACCTGGTCTCTGTTTTAGGACAATTTAATAACGGCCAGATTATCACACTGGTTTTGGGTGAGCATTTTTAAATGGGGTCGACCTTTTTCCATGTACGCAATTCAAGGTTTTCTCTTTTTTTCTGAACTAGTTCAAAACCTTTAGACGGGTCCAGCACAACAATGGCTAAACCAAGACATCTCATCAATCACGAATACTTTAGCTTTGTGTGTAAACTCAGAACCAGCTTTCCAAGAAAAAAACACAAATTAGCATGTTTGACTATAATATATGTAGGATTTTCATATCTAGATGATTTTTTCAGCTTTCAGCTGCTCTAAAGTACCTCAAACCAACCACTTCTTCTTTTTTTTAAACTAGCATCCGATTGCAGAAGAGCTTTAACAGATTGTCGTTCGTTCCTGCAGCCCCTAAACAATGCTCCGTTTCAGTCCAGCATCCGGAGCAAAGGGGGAAAACCAGCATCACGAGTCAAAAGGCCCCTTCCCTAGCCCTCATAAATTGCACATAACTTAATTACAATGAGATGATTATACCTTATTAGCAAGGATATCATGGCGTCTTCTTTCTGGGCCTCATTATATGAACTCATATCTGCGACTGAATGTTAACATTTCCTCTTTGTTTGTTTTTTTCATGGTGTATACGCGCGACCTGCTGTCCATTAATGGAGCCGCTAAAAGGGGATTTTCGTAACCTGGCTCATAAATTCAGATTATTTTCCTCACTATACCTTGGATGGGCTCAGGCTAAGTGTCCAGCGCCATGAAGTCTTGCTGCAAGTCCAAATAATCAACTGCAGAAAGATGTGCGAGCTCAGCAAACCCCTCAGCGGATAAGTAAAGGTTTTAAGAAGACGTCTAGATTAAGGGGCGTCCATGATTACAGAGCGTACTGCAGAGCACTCCTCTGCCAGAATCAACATTTTCTCGCACGTTTGCTGCTGAAATGAGAGCAACTGCCACATAATCTGTTTTTAATGGATGCTAATGCAGGAACACCTGTTAAGCGGCGGCGGCGGCATATTTTCCCTCCAATATAATCCTAAAAAGATTACACGTGTTGGAAGCAGGTATTCCTGGATTAATTATTGACAGGATGTGACTCATGTCTTACAGCTGAATGTGTTTGTGCACATTCAGCTTGTGCTCGTGTTTGTTGTCATCGGGAGAAAGCAGCTCTATTACATCGAAAACATGTATTATTTAACCCTAATCTTAAGTGTTATATCCAACATGACTGATTAATAAGGTTAATAAGGAAACATAAAAATCAAAAATAACAAATCACAAAAACAAAACAAATCTTGTTTAGTCTCGATTTTTATGTATTTAGATTATTTCTAGTATTACTTCCTAACTTACCGTCGTCTAAACATCGTTCATAGGTGGTTACACAATTCAATTTTAAGAAATGTTTGAAGACAAGAGTATTCCTCTTGTGTCTTGCTGTGTTTGATCCGCATTTAAACTCAAGGCGCTACAGTTTCCTCTCTTGACAGTGATGGTCTGATTGATGTTATCTAATAGTTGCTCTGCAGGTACAGTAAACACAAAACTGCTTCTGCAGGATGAACGAGCTCAACATGATTGCTTATTAGGGTTTTTTGTTTTTTTTTGTACTTCTGAGCTCCTAAGTTGGGTAAGAGAGCTGCTTATTTAAATATTATTAATTTAAGTACATTACATTCTGGTTCTGTGTTGTAGACATTAGGACAATAGTTTATGTTAACATTTTAATCCTTTCAGTTTGTATTTAGATCGTAAACATCCCAAGAAGTTCTTTACTCTGCCACTTCTTGTCATTATTTCCTCTCTAACGTGAATTTCCTGCCAAATTGCCGCACAGCTCCGACTGAATTAGACTTCAGGTTTATCCTGATTGAATGTTCTAAGATAAAGTCAGAGAATCATTTTTGTATTTTAAACTTTACCTTAATACCTCCTGAATAATGGCTGTATAGCTCCTGAGGTGTGCCACAAATTCAGTGGTTTTTGTTCGATGTCACCCCACTGTGTTTCCAATCGCCTTTGCTACAGATTGTTTATCTGTTCCCAATTAATTAATTAACTTTTACAAGGGGCTGCGTGAGACAACTGAATTGTGTCTCATGGCCACACCAACGGTAACTTTGACTTAATTGTGCTCGACTGTCTTCCGTTGTAAAACTTTCTTAAGTACATAATGTGTATCGTTCGACTTCTTAATAATGAGGAGAAGGTTCAAAAAGTTAACATTTAATCACGACATTAACTCAAGTCACCTGTACCAACCCACAATGACAATTTTGCTCTTCTAGCTTCACAATAACTAGTTAACCAGATATTTTCACAGTAAAATTAACACACATTATAACTGTAAATATTGTAAATAAAACTATCCAGCTCAACTTTTCTTTTCATTGAAAAATTCCCTTAATTGCAGATTTTGAATAGCTGCTACTGGTAACTGGGAAATTAAAACTATTCTGTAATTATTTATAATTAAGCTATGCTAAATTGTCATGTAAAGGTCAAATACAGACACACAACAATACACCAAACAATAACTTCTAATGTTTTCAACCTCATTTCAAGTTTACCCACTTTTTCATCTGCTTTCAAATATCAAAACTTGAAATATGAAATGTGTGTTCATAGATATTTATGCTAAGGCCATGGATGCATCGAAAGCTGCTGCTGTTTAAATAGATAATAAAATAATAATAGTCTTATAAAAATAAACTTGAATTTATCATTAATTGGACCAGAAGCAGCCTGTGTTTCAAGGTGTTGCTTGAAAAAGTGGGAAAACTTTACCAAAACACGTAATTTGAGCTTTTAAAGCTGTCTGTAGTTCCCCTGAGAAGTTTATTCGCTTGCTTGGCGATGTGGGGGAAACCGTGTGTGGTGGGGAAATGCGGATGGACCTACCAAATGTATATAAACGCTCAATATAAACGAGACGCTTTTTTAAACTAAAGCACAGCAGTTATATTTCATGCATGACATCGTTATTTTTATAAACATTGGTTTTGTAATTTATGATTGGCGTCACACGGGCCGGACAGGGATGCGGAAAGGCCCGTTTGTGGCCCGTGGTTTCACCCAGGTCTGATATACACGATTTCTCATGCCAAAACCATCTGTACAGACTTTTGAAATCAGATGAACAATGAAACTTTTCGCCAATACTTCTCCTAACCATTCAGCTTCTATAGGCTCTTTGAATCCAAAATCTCACGACCACAATGTCTTGGTTGAAACATAGGTACATCATTAAATAAAGAGGTTTTTCTTCTGTTTGAGATGCTTCTGCACCACAACAGACTTCGTAAAAAAGGCATTGTAAAGAGGAAGCTCTGAGCATCTGCTTTTATCCCAGATCTTCCTCTTTTATTCCAGGAGAAATTCACCAGTATTAGGATTTTTTTCGTTGGAACAGAAGTGAAAGTAGTTGAGGAGTAGACACGCCTCAAATTGGACTGAAGTTGGGACAATATCTTTAGAGCCAGCGACTCAAAAAGCTCAACAACCTGTGTAAGAAGGCTGGTTCTGTGTAACGTGTGGAGAGATGATGGTGCAAGGAAATCATAGACGCATAACCCAGAGAGTCTTTTCGTCAGACTGTTAGACAGCAACAACTTTTTTACAGAATAGAAGCTTTTGACTCTCCAGAAGAACAGGAAGTTGTACTTCCTCCTGTTATGGGGGAAAAAAGTAAACAACCAATGGGGAAGTGTGTTCGGTTGGGAGATTTGGGAGCTGCTCAATCGACCTGCCCCAGGATCGGAGGACTGCTGAGAAGTAGAGAAGGAAATGCCACAGGACATTATGCCACAATCATCCCAACAAGTGTTTACAAGCACGCACTTCAGATTATTGGTGAGCATGGACCCCTACTTTCATTCACATGATGCTGTCATTCAATTCGAGTATTAAATGATTCTGATTGGGGCGTTAATATAACACATTTTTTATTCTGATATCCGGATTACGCATGTCCCTTTAATGTCACCCCAGTGTCTTAAGTCAGAAGCGTCGAAAGATGCACTGTGATACTTGTTTGAGTATAATCAGTGTAGAAACAGCTTTTATTGTTCCTCTTTTGAAGTAAAAGCAGTCAGCACCATTTACCTCAGGTTTCCAGTT